>SRLM01001891.1:102167-141655 GCA_015708895.1 Populus ilicifolia | reverse complement strand
TGGTGGGCAAGTTAGGCACCTACCATTTGACTATGACTTCAATCATGGCTGCCACCAACCATGGCTGCCACCAACCATGACTGCCACCGTCCATTTGTGTCCACACACATAACATTGTGGGCCGGCCACGCATTTCAATCGGCAGGAACCTACTGGGTGTTTCCCAAGTTTGTGAAGGATGAATTGGTAATATAGCTTCCTTTAAGTCAAACAAACTTGTAACGTAGTTGCACGGAAATGTAGCTACATTTAGCTCCAGAGGGTGAGTTATTATGCACTTTCCACCATTAAGATTTAGTTTGCTGTATTCGAGATTTTTAAGTGAAACAACACAAGGAAAAAAAAATACTATGGCAGAAAAACCCTTCAAAACAATCTTAAAATCGAGGGCAACCTGAATTTGGAGCATGGCATGGTTTCGTCGATTCTCTATCAAAATTTACTATTTCATTCTACTCACCTTCTTGATGTTTGTCGCGTCCGATGTGCTATGCTTGTTGAGTTATAGCCATTCTGAAAGAAGAGATGTCACTCGGTTAGGGGGGGGGAAATCACAGGAGGAAAAGAAATATAAAGGAAAGTGAAAACCGTGCATGAATAACAGTTTATAATGGAATGTGGCTTATAACTTCATGAAAAATTCTTATGTTTCCGAATAACACTGCAAGGCAAATGCTTTATTGTTAAACAGTAATGTACAGATTTAACAGATGTGCTCTGAATTTTTTTGGTTTAATAACTTGTATAGCGACTTCTTCAGATTATCAACCACTTGAAACAATCAATGAATCGAAAGCCTGGCAAAATTCAAAGCTGACCAATTAAATGGCAAAATAATTAGACCATAACCAAGTCCATTTTTTTTTAAAATACAAATCATGATGTTTTGTCAGTCTAATATTGGTTTTCTGTCGAGGAAGATATAGCGCTAAAAGGCGGCTAACTACATGTAATTGAGTTTTAAGTTCTGAAAACACGAACAGAAATACTCATAGTATGTATAGATGATCAGTCAATAATCCTGCAAAGGCAGCAGAAGCATATGATGAGCTCGAGGTTTCGATGCTGAAATCAAGATTAAATTTTCTTTCTTGCCTCTCCATTTGTAAGCCAGCTTTTGAACAGCTCCTCGCTGTCAGTACGAAAGTTAGGAGAGAGATTATTGAACCCCAACATCTCCACGGTGGGTACTGGCATCCCAATTGAGGTCTCCATCAAAGATTTGAGAAATAACTCCTCACTCGAATTCCTATAAAAGTCTGCACACCCTCTTCCTTCTGTCCCCATCACACTTTTCTCCCCTCACCTCTCTGATAAAAACTGAAGCTGTGCTGCTAACCACTTTCTTGAATTTACAGTTGATTTGCCTGTCAAGCTTCCCTTATTTCTATCTATCATTTATCATATTACCTTTTCCAGAAGCAAGTAGATGTGTCAAACCTCCTTCCTCCTCAAAAAGGACTAGTAATACTTGCGACAAGAAAAGGTAAAAACAGAATCCTTTCAGTGGAGGAACGATCAGAAACTTCAGAGGCCGGAGACCAAAACAAGAAACTGGACTTTAGATCCCTATAATTAGGAGTTGAAAATCTAGTCAAGAGAACATGTACAAGTACAACCCTTGTTCAGTTGAAAACAAAAAAACCTACAATAATTTTGACAAATACAGGGAACACATTTTTGCAAGAAATAACACCAGGACAACCTAACTTTTACTTTTGATGTTGGACAAAAGAGACAAATGTTTCATTGTCCATCAAACTATAGGAACTCTTGATCATTATTCAGTTGTCCATCAAACTATAGGAACTCTTGATCATTATTCAGTTTGATCATTATATTTGTCCTAAGTTGACATCATACATGATAGTAACAATAAAATAAAATAAGAATGATATAATTTAAAGAGGTAATTGAAAATATAGTAGCAATTATTTTTTAATTTTTTTATTTGAAAATACATTAAAATAATATATTTTTTATTTTTAAAAAATTATTTTTCATCAATACATCAAAATAATATAAAAACATAAAAAAATATAATAGGTTGTTGATCAAAATTCTTTAAAAATACAATTCCAAACAATTTATTAATAAACAATATAATAATAAAAAATCAAATTCAAACCTAATTAATGACATTGAAGAAGCAGATGCTTAGCTCAAACAAATTAAAGAAATGACCTGATGGAAGTATTGAAAGGAACCTTGTGCACTTGCCCTTTGTTTTTTGTTAAGTGATTATTTATGACGTGGTAGCAGTTGGGAAGTCGTTTTCAAGCTAGGGAATGCCTGATGTATGTCTGTGTATCTCTCTGGAGGGCTTTGACTGGATACCGTTTTAAAAAATTTATTATTCTTTTATTAAAAATTAATTTTTTTTATATATTCTGAATTGTTTTAATATTAATTTGAAAAATTATTATTTTGATATATTTTGGTATAAAAAATATTTTAAAAAGGAACTACAAGCATCATCCAAACAAATTCTTATGTGTTGGATTAAAAAAGTGACCAAAATTATTCTAAATATTTCCTTTGATACATGAAATTAGATGATATTATAACATAATAACTTTATTCGTGTTAAAATAAAACGAGTTGCTTGTTATTGATACACTAACTTTGGTCCTTGTAGTTCTTTTGAAATTTAATTTTGGTCCATTTTCATAAAATCCATTTTAATCTCTTAATTTTACATATTTTCACTTTCAATCTATATAGGCTTAATGGCAATTATATAGCCATGCTCACAAAAATTGCATAATAATTATTAAAAAATTAAAAAATATATATTTTTAACACTTCATTTAATTTTCTACAAGTTTAATTTAAAGTGAATTATATTTGAATAAAAAAAATTATTATAGGCTCAAGTAATAAAAATACACCCACCAACAATCAGCTCAAGGTTTAAATTAGATGTACTCGCTATAAAATCTCCAAAAATATCCAACATATATGTTTTAAATTACATAAATGTTTATATTAGTGGTATGATTTAAAAACTCAAAAATAACATAAAAAATTAGTGGAATTATTTAGCTGTTATGATGAACATGGAACTTGAATACTTTGAATAAGAATCCAACAACCATGTCTCAAATTACATGAGTATTTATATTGATAGTAGGATTTAAAAACTCAAAAATAACATGAAAAACTAGTAGATTTGTCAAGTTGCTATAGTATACATGTAACTTGAATACTTTGGACAAGAACTATCTTTCATACTTCCAGTATATTTTTTAATTTCACTATTTAAAGGTCCAACTACTCTTAGTGAATCAAGTAACCATGATTAAACTCTTCTTGTTATTAATCACAAAGATTAATAGAATAATTGATTTACAAGCTACCAACCATGACATTTAATAAAAAGATTTTAATGACATCACACCACCAAAAAAATAAGAGCTGAAATAGTTTTCATCTCTATCATTATCCAACATTTCACTTATTTCATCGCTCTTAAAAAATTAATATTTGGTAAACATGTTATTAAGGAATTACATTATTATGTCCTAATATATCTAATTTTTTTATGTTTATCAAGATATTCTTACCGGGATCATTGATCATGTAATAAAAAAAAAGTCACTATATTACTTGGATGATTTTTATACCAATAAAATAAATAATATACAAGGCACATTTTTAGCTAAAGTATCCATAATTTAGTTATTGGAATGAGTTAGATTGCAAAGGTATACATATATCTTAGCCAAAAATCACCAAGTATCATATATAGTAAGCTTTTATAGAAGAAACACGTTATTTTATTTAATTCACTCAAATGTTTGGGGACTCTTACTAATATCTCATTTTGTCTAGTGTTTATTGGTTTGTCACTTGTATATCTTGACTTTATTTAATAAAAAAAATAAACATGAGGTATTGAACATTTTCAAGATGTTTTATGTTATGGTTCAAAATTTTTTTCCATGTGATATTGAGATTCTTCTCACATATAATCAAGAATTTTACAAATACTTTCACACACATGATCTTTTTCATGAAATATTTTGTTTTCAAACATTTTAATAGAATGGTATTGTAAAAAAAAAACATGCATCTTAAAAATAGTTAGGGCACTCATTATTAGAGCTCACTTGCTATATTATCACTATTATAAGGTAGTTGTCATAACATTATGCCTAATGAATCCAATGCCTTCAAAGGTATTAGATTTTTAGACTTCAATCCAACATATCTCATCTATATTACTTCTTATTTCTTGTATCTTTAGTTACATTACCTTTGTTTATATCCATATAAATCAATATACTAAGCTTGATCAATATGTTATTTGTTGTATTTTTTTAGAATATAAAACATGTAAAAAAAAGATATTGGTGTTATCATCCTATTAATTGACATATACATGTCAATATAAATGTCATCTTTTTGGAATCAAAATAATATTTATTAACCTCATTCACCTCTCTTTTTAAAAGGAAACACATGAAAAAATAAGAAATTGATGAGCTTATACTTTAATGGTATAGAAAAAAAATACTGACCTCGAACCAATCTAATTATAGGTTGCTGAGATAAAAGAAGAGGGGCTTTTCTCTTCAAGAACACCATAAGACATCTCTCAAGAATAATTATAAAAAAATTCACTAAACTTAATTTTCTAATATAATTATATTTCTGATAGATATAAATTACCTTTTATGTATAATCAAGGGAAACCATCAAATTGATATTCTCTAGAATATATAGCTGAGAAATCATAATACCTCATTTTCAACCATGTATTATCCCAAAAGCTATCATAATCACTATAAGCTTTTGTATATCTATTCTTATCTATGCATATTTCTAGCAATCTATAAAAAGCCCTTTTCTTTATTAGAGTGAACTCATGCAATATAATAGAAATAAGGGCACTATAGAAAAACTATACATGGTGTTTTTTTTCTCTACCTAAAAAAAAAGAAAATTATAGGATGTATATGGATATTTTATGTAAAACATAAGGTAAACAGGATCATTGGAAGGTATAAATTAAGATGTATGATAAAAAAAATATATTAAATTGTATGATATAAACTACTAAGAGATATTCTCTCTAGCATCAAATTTAAATACATTTAAGTTTTGATATCTCTAACAACAAATTTATACTGACCATTATCAAAAGATCAAGATTAATATATTGCATTTCCCGATGATAACACGAGCAAAACAACACATCAATGGTTCTTTTTAAGAAAATAAAAAAGAACATGTGCTTCTTAACTATCTCAAATAATTTTTAGGATGAATCCAAGATCATTAATAAGATGCGTATAATGAAGAGGAAAAATATTTAAATGTCTAGTTATAACTTGTTTAGGGACAAAAAATAATTAAATTTTGTTTTTTTTTTAATTTTGTTGGCTAGAAAGGACCTAAAAATCATATTTAAAAGAAAATTCAAATATATTGAAATTTATTTTGAGATTTTTAATAAAAAGACTTAAAGAGAATAAGCAAATTAAATAAAATACTTAAATATCATTAGCAATGAATTAAAGAATGGCATTATCAATGTTTATCATGTCTAGGACAAAATTGATAAAAAAAAATGATATTGATAATATGATAATACAAGGTTAAATTTAGGTTTTCCCATTTTTTTTTTAGTATTTTGTTGTTTTGTCATGCTTAAAAGTGTGTTTATTTTTTTATTTAAAAAAATTGAATTTTTTTAATTTTTTTACTTCAAATTATTTTAAAAAATAAATTATTTTGATACACTGATGTCAAAAATATAATTTTTTTAAATATATATATATATTATTGTAATATATTTTTAAATAAAAAATACTTTAAAAAATAATTAATACTGTAATTCTAAACATTAACTAAGTCTTGAGCACTTAGGGTATTTTCTTACCTTTGTTTTAATCGAGATGGGACAGTTATCTTATGAAGATGACATTATTAATTTAACCATCCACTTTTCAAGCTTGTTATGTAATATAAGAAGAATCTGGATAGAGTAATATTTTTAGATAATACAATATAATTGTAACGAGGCATGATCACATCATGTCACGAAATTGAGTGATAAGACTACAAAAGTTGTTCAGAAATACGTGTTAAACTGTGAACAACATTAGCTTAAAGAAAATAGACAATTAATTATGTCACAGACAAGAGCAGAGCCAATTTCTGCTACCGAGTTATTAACTTGCAATAGCATCTGAGAATATATAGCAAATTAGGTGTTGCCGTGCATAAAAGCACAGCTCCCGGAGAGTTCCTTGACCACCGTAAGCACATGAATTTGTGCCTCAACAACCAAAGTATTATTAACTAGATATCCCTTTGCAAGAGTATTGAGCTCATCGAGAGACATAAAGTTCAAGTGACCCCAATCGTTGATTGAATTAGAAAAATAGCAATTAGCTGCAGCATATGATCAATTAAACCACTGATTAGTAAGAATAAAAATAGTCCCACCTTTTCTCATTCCGCCATGCTCAATAAGAAGTTGAATAAGAAAATCAATTTATAGAAAAATTTCAGCTGACCTTTTTTTTCGAGGTGTTTTCCAAAAAGTTGGTCCCTCACGCGCAGCGTGAATTCTGCATACTTTGTTCGTCCAGATGGAAGAGTTTCAGAATCCTCCAAGCTTAAGAAGATAGACAAGCTTTTGCCTTTAAATGTTGAATTCCCTTTGGGATAAACCAACAGAGTCCTACGTAAACAAATGTAATTGAAAACACATTAATACAATCATTAACCCGGCCCGCCCGCTAGATTAACGCGCGCGCGCACAACATTTCTTTTAATTTTACGTACCATTTGTGCCCTCCAACACAAAACACTGGGGACTTGCAAGATTCTTGATCTAGTGCTGAAAAGTTTTGAATGCTCCAGGTGAAAGAGCTGTGGACAGGTGGCTTCATCAGGGACAAGCATTCACCTTTGCTAGTATGTTTTATAACAAAAATCTCAGCTCCAAATATGCAACAGTCATCTATTAGATATCCCTTTGACTTATCGGTGAAAAGAGCCAGTGGAAGTAACTGGTCAAAACCCATTTCTGTTTTCATTCCATGAAAGCGTCTCACCCTCCCATTAGCATCTGGGCAGCAAATGTTCAATTACCAAAAACATTAACAACAATTGATAAGCCCTGCTCGCAGGACAAGTTGATGAGTTGACAAGTAGTGTGCTAGCCTACCTTGGATGGTCAAGTACTTGTCATGGAAATGGTTATAAACAAACAGCTTGAAGTCCACGTTAACTTCCCAACCAAGAGGAGGGGCATTCGATTTGGAAAATGCTAAATATAGAGATATGTATCCATCCCCCTTGCTTTTCTTGTTTCCATTAGGATGGAGGCATAATCTCCTGCACGAATAAAATTTTAATCATGGAATGAAAGGCGGCATAGTAAACACAGGAAGAAGAAACCATTTGAGGCAAACTACGTATGCGTGCGACTAAAGTTTAGCCCACGTACCATTTGTAGCTGTCAACTTCAAAGTCACCTGATTCGACGCTGTCTAGCTTCGTATTTGAAAGTAGGGAGAAGTTTTCGATCTTAAATGCGTAGTGAGCAGGTGGAAGATCCCTTATTGACCTTCCATTTTCTGCTTGATCATTAACTTCCGTCATTCCTTCCATGGCTGGTCTTGGGGCCATGTTTGCTGATTATTGCTCTTTGTTCTGGTTTTTGTGTATAAAAATGTTCTTAAATTTGTAAGTTAACCCGGTCCTTGGTTGAAGGAAAGAAAAGCATAGAATCCATGGAGGAAAGATATAGGGAAAGAACAGAATAATTCTTTTCCCTAGCCGGAAGAAGGGGCTTTGTTGTGTCCAAAGGACGCACTTGGAGTGCTTTTAACTCTCCAAGAATAAAAATATGGAATGACCTAAATGAGTCTTCCAGTCACCGAGCTGTTTTCCCCGTGGTGGATATCTAGCAAGGAAATGCAAAGACACTAGGCACTAGGAGGGCGGCGATGCCCCGCGATGATGCATTAATCAATTCATTTCACCAAATTAGAAAGCATTGTCCAGCTGACCAAATTAACTACCAGATCCACCTCACCAAATCATCTAGCCGATTGGTCATGGTGGCAGATGAAACGCTCTCCAAGGACTATCGCTGAAATTACTCCAAGGACTCTTGTGAATTTTTCTTTTCTTTTCCTGGTCGGGGGAGGGAATGGGGTCGAAAGTGAAATGAACCAGGACGGAGCCATTACGCGTGTATCAACTTAAAGTGCAATCGCAATCCTGTATCCACCCTCAAAAGGTCCACCCCTTCTACACATGCAAACTAGTCCTAGAGTCCTTCATAGCACGACTGGAATAATGATACGCTTCGCTTGAGGTGAAAGATTTGCGTCACTCGCCCTTTTCTTTTCCTGGCCGATTCATCTGAAATTAGTAACCAAATTTTTAAGCTCAGTCAAATGCACTAGTTATTCCTTGAAGATGCCTGGTTAAGAGAATTCCAAGAAGGGAAAATCAGATCAATATTTTATAAGTTTCCTTGATCATCATGCACACTCACACATAATACCCTACATCATAGAACTATGCTTTTATCCAAAAGTTCTCAGGATGAACAGTGGTGTAGAGGATTGAAAATGTTGTTAAAGTCTAACATTATTATACACAAGCATTTCCAAGACAATGAGGCCTTAAACAATTCAAATGACTGGGCAATGAACAGTAGGGCAGGGAAGTAATTCGAGCTTCATATTTTAATAAAGCATTTGTCTTTATCTAAAATGAGAAAATGATTTAAGAAGACATACAAGCAATCATTTCCTGCATCTGTTCTCAAAAAGTCCCAGTTTGGCAAAACGACAGTCCCCAATTTATAACATGTAATTCTTAAAGCTTCATGGAAGTGTACGTTGAAAGGAACAGATATAGAGTAAGATACCTGTAAAGAATGCTCTGAGCTAGTATATCTCATCATCAGGGACATCTGGATTCCAGAATTTCATTGGATCTCTACGCATGTCCTCAGAATTCAGGGTTGGTGTCACTCTTTCTGGCACTGGAGCCTAAGGAATGATGCTATCTCTATCAATAACTCCTTCAATTATGCCATATTCAACTGCTTCAATTGGAGACATATATAAATCTCTATCAATATCTTTTTGCACTTGCTCAATTGTGCGACCAGTGAAACCTGCAACAATTCTAATTACATTATTCTTGTTTTGCATAATTTCTCGTGCTTGAATTTCCACATTTATTGCTTGCCCACTAGCTCCTCCAAGAGGTTGATGAATCATTATCGGTGTGTTGGGCATTGCAAAACGCTTGCCTTTTGTTCCACCACCAAGAATTATAGAAGCTGTTGATGCTGCAATGCCAAGAGCAAAAGTTGAAACATCAGCCCTCACAAGCTGCACCACATCATAGATAGCCATTGTAGCACTGTGCATGGTAGCATTAAAAGCGAATCGGCAAGGGCACAACTGTGCATAATAACATTAAAAGCAAATTAGCAAGGGAACAAAAAAACAAATTACATTTCCTTTACTGTAGATCAATCGAGTAGATCTACAAACATAAACTTCCCAAAGATTTGTATGCTTTAGTTCCCTTTTACATGTTTTTTATTTATCTTGTCCCCACAAGATGAAGTTGATACTCTATAATTGTTGGAGAGGACGCATGACATCATGAAATGGGAAGCCAATGTAAGAAACAGGACTAGCCCCGAATCCAACCATAAATCTATAATCAGTTCCCTTGCAAATGTGAAGCGTTGAAGAATAACTAATGGCTGTTTAATTATATAAAGTGGATTAAAAATATATTACTGAACAAAATAAGATTAGAACAAATAATCATTCCATAGAATTTCTAGACCATTTTTATCACTGTTGAGTAAGATTAAAACCTAATACATTTCCCTAATCCCACCTCAATTCAATCTCTTGAACCAACTAATACTGCTTTAATAAACAAAACAGCATATGAGTTGTTTCATTTTCAAAAGAAACCATTAAAAATAAAAGCACGTATCTTCCTTGTAAAAATGTAGGTGTAAGTGAAAATGGATTCAAACTTCAAGCTAAAAATAAGGACGTGGAAATGGGAGTTATTTAAGATTACCTAAGAGAACCGCCACGACAATTGATGAAGAGACGGATATCTTTAGTAGGATCCTGAGCATCAAGAAGCAACAACTGGCTAATAATAGCATCAGCCACAGAATCATCTATACTGTTCCCTAGAAACACAATCCTCTCCCCCAACAACAGACCCATAGCGTCCGTCTCAGCCCCTCTCATGGAGATGGCCGGTGTTTGAGGAGCAGCCAGTTGGGGAATTGGAGCTAGGGTCTTGGAGGATTTAAGGGAGGCTTTGAGAGGTGACAGTTTTGGAGAAGATGGTGTTATGTGTTTGAAACTGAAGGGGAAAAATGAAGTGGGGTTTTGGTGGTGGTGGTGATGAGAGAGAGTGGGTTTTTACAGGAAAATTGTGAGGTTGCTGTGGAGGACGAGAACGAGAGCAGATCCATGGCTTAAGTTTTGATTTTTGGGTGCGGAGACTAGGGGATTAAGAGAGCAGAGAGCTCTGTGTTTTCCTAGGCTTTTTTTTTTGTTCTTCTCTTCATTCTTTCCATGGCGTTTCAATGCTTTCATTTCATGTTTTTTTTCCCTCTCAATTTACTTGCAATTACGATTACATTATAAATTACAATTACAATTACAATCTCGTTACATTAAAATTAAATTAATTAAAAATAAACTAAAAGTATCGTTTTGTACTGTTCATCTGATTGCAACAACAGCAAGCATTCAACGTGGCTGTTGTATATCTACAACACGAAACACAATTCAATCCTTCAAATATTTTATTTTAAACTTTATTTTACTATATTTTAATTCATATATATTGAAAGAAAAAAAAGAAAAAGTCACAAACAAAGATGTTGATCAATAATCACATTTTGATGATAAAAAATATCAATCATTGTGTCAAAATAGAGGGGAGAAAAAAAGTTTCCGATCATCCACTTTTCAACAGTAAAAACATCAATCATGAAGAGTCCATGGATATTAAAAAAGTATCAATCTTATTTTGATTTACATTATGACGTCGAAAGTAATCACGTCACACTTAGCTGCTGCATTATTCATGATCTGCTGCTCTTATCGGAGACGAAATATACTGGAAAGATACATAGGCGTTGAGTGCAGGAATCATGCAAAATGCCTTGCGATTAGTAACTTTGTTTTGACTTTCGATGCATGAAAAAGATGGAAATATGAAAGCTTGCACAAGTAAGATAACTAGTAAATCAATCGGAGTCGCTCACGCCAATCCATGTTCAAAAGTAAGCGCAAAAGGAGGATTTTTTCAAGTCATACAGATGATATACCCTAAGACAAGAACATTGTTCCCGGGATGCTTGGTTAAAAGGTTAGTTAGCCCGCTATCTTCTATACTATCCTCACACGTTTTCTTCTTCCTGAGTGTCGTCTGCGCTCAGAAGATGATTAAGTGCAACTCTTGCTCTCTTCAGTTCTGACGAGGTTTCCTTGGTATCATCTGCTTCACCCTTCCTCTTAAAACTTTCATTCACTTGTTCTTCTTGCTCCCCAGCGGTAGCTTCACCACCAGAATACTCTGATTTATCCTCCAATGAAGTCTTCGGTTCAGATAATTCAGCTTTGTCATTTCCATTCAGGGTTTCTTTCTTCGGTGTCTCTTCACTTTCTTCCAGAAACAAGCGGATTTCTTCATTGGTTGCAAGATCAAGAGGGGTCATTCCTGCTTTTGTCTTGACAGTAAGGCTAGCTCCTTTCTTTACCAAGTATTTGACTAGCTCAAGATGTGACCCTTGAACACCATAGTGAATCGGAGTGAGGCCCTTTCTGGTGGAAGCTTTGATGGAAGCCCCAGATGAAAGCAGAGTTCGGACAACTTCTAAATGACCCTTTTGGGAAGCAAAGTGAATTGCTCCCATGTCATCCATGGCAGCAGCGCCAACATCAGCCTTGTGCTTGCAGAGATAAGTCACTGCCTCTGCCTGCCCAGACCATGCAGCTAAATGCAATCTATGAAACGAGGGTTCTATGTCAAGGACGCAAAATTCTAAATCCTGCAACTTCAGTATCTTTTGAAGTCCTGATCAGAAATTAGCATGAAACACCAGAGCCAGCAATTTCTTGAAAGAAAAGAAGAAAATGAAGAGCCAATGTAAGGTTGAAAACTGTAGATACGATGCCTGATATGATTATTTTCTTATTTCATTTCATTACACAAGTTTAAATGGTTCACAATCGGACAGGGTATTAGCCAGTATCTTTATTTGTACAAAAAGCTTGAATTGTTAACTTCAAAGAGCCTTTCCCTGAACTATAAATTTCAAATATGTCAATAACGCAAACAAGCAAGCAAATGGATATAGAGCAAACATTGGACTTCTCTCCAATCAATCCTTCGACTATAATTCCACTATTTTGTAGTCGATAAGTGCTTCCTAACTATTTATTCCTTGTGCTGATATCTATATAGAAATTTTAATAGACAACAAAATAAAACTACATAGAAATCTACCCAGCTGTAGATATACAAAAGACAAAGAAAAATTTTAATTGGACAGCACAAAAGATTGTTCCACTCATATCTATTGTCTCACTAATGTACAATTAGCTAACATTTCTACCAAGATTGACTGTGTTGGTATGAAAATTGTAAGTAGGGAATTTCCCTTTCAAAACATCGCCAAATGACCCAAAATACTAGCGTTGTCAATTCAGAAGGCCTATGCTTCACACTAGACCACACACCGGCTATCTTGACATGTAATTAATTCAGAGAAATTTAATGAACGAAAAGGTTTGCCTTCATCTGATTGATAATCTAGCTTTTCAACAACTGAAAATGAACATCACAACAGATGAACATTTTATTATACATTGCAAAACACAACAAAAACCCAAAAAATTTTGTTTCGACTTAACACCATGAAATATGGATATGAAAGAAACCCATGATTTATTTTAACCAATTAGCCAAAAGAGTATCCAATCAAAAACTCCAAAGTAGAGGTACTCTAAAGCTAACAAAATCTTGAAAAAATGCGATTAAATGGATCGCAGTAACCACAAATTCGTAGATAAATTTGATTAAAATAGTGCATCAATGGTCGAAAAAATAAAAGAGAGGAGGATACGGAGTTCTAGAGTGCTTATCTCTAGAGTTAATAGCCAAAGGGTTTGAGCTGACATTTGTCTCCATCGCTTTCATGTCACCTGACCTCGCAGCCGCGTGAAGCTCGGCGTCTCCTCCTCCTCCTCCTCCTCTGCCTCTACCCATTCTTGTTGCGGAACACAGTAATGTTTTGCTGTTAAATTTTGAACTTCCATTTGGAGAGCCGGGCTCTCAATGAGCTAAAGCATCCTGTTTTCCTTTTTGTTTTTTCTTGAGCCTAAATGACATTTTACTCCTCGCTAATTAACTAGCTCTGTTGTATTAGAACAAATAATTAATTACCTCCTCGACGTGCTCTCTCTCTTTCCTTTCAAAAATGTCTTCTTCTTTTTTCTGTGTTTTTATCGTAATTTTATTGACAAAAGTACTACGTTGTAGTCAAGATTCTATTTACAAGATTCTTTTTATTAAAAAAAAAAAAACCAGAGAGACTGAATAAATAGTTTCTGAAACTACAAGGATTGATTAATTAATAAATTTCAATAAAGTGTAAGGATTAATTTATGATTAACTCAATGTGTTTACAAAGGAATTAAAAAAAAATCTTTCAAAACGTTGAATCTTGCTCTCCTTGCGTGGTTGTGGTTACGACTCCACCCCATGGTTGGAGTTCCCTAGATTGCAGGCCTTTACAGCATGAGCAAAGAACTTAACATGAGGACTTTGCAGCCTGTTGGTTTGAGTTCTATATCTCAATGTCGGTGTTTTTGTTTTTTGAGGTTTTTCATCTGCAAAAGGATAGCTATGGAGCCTCAGTGTTCATTCTCATGTGCCAATAGAGACAAGTAATGATTTGCCTTAGAACACTTTCTCACTGAGTGCGGCTACCAAATTATGTGATGCAGCCTTGCTGGGTGGACTTCCTGCTATCAGAGCCTGAAGACGTTGAGCTGAAACTTTAAAATGTCCAATTTGGAGCTTTCATCTACGATGGAACGATTTCTGCCTTTCTCTTCCATTTTCTCCTCTTCATTCTTTCTAATCATATCACAAAGATGTATCCTCACATTCCTTATGGTCTATTTATCAATACCAGAGCTTTTGGACCCACATCTTATCCAAATTCTCTACCCTCAAATCTCTTGGAGCATTCAACAAAAGTCTGTTTAAAAAACCGGCATCTGGGACCTAAAACAATTGATGGAGTGAAATCATAAGCAAATGATATAATCGCCCTTTTTTTTTTTTTTTTTTTTTTGTGTGTGTAAATCCTCCAGAGCAGATGACAAATACTCACATAAAGATATCAAAAAATCAATCAATCACAGCTTGAAGTCATACTTAAAACCCAGAGCAGAGAGAATTCAAGCAATTGAGATTCTTTCAAGTAAACATTTGACATTTAAAGCACATCCATAAGGAAACAATTTTAAGAGAAAACCTGCTTTAATATAATCAAATTTCTGTCTTGTTGCTAGATTTCCTGGGTTTTTTTTCCCTCTTATGTAGCTCATCATCCAGTCCCATCAACATATTTCATCTTGAAAAAGATTTTACTTCAAATTCCCGAGGCATAATAAAACAGAGAACCTCCATCCAACGACAAAGAAATTGTTTGATTGGAATTGTGAAGCCAGTTTCATATTTATGTTGTTTCCCACAGGGCAGATGCTAAAGTCACGATAAATGATGCTCACAGAATGTTGCAAAAGCATTCATAGGTTTCTTGAAAGTATTGCAACCAAAAGAACGGACAAGCAAAGAAATTCCATAAATTTGTCATTACAGTGGCTTGAACATATCATACTGCAGATCACCAATTTGCACATATCAAAAGTAAAAGCGCCTTCATGATCACCATATCTAACAGGTTTTGCATGGTGTAACATTTAAAATCATGATATACCCAAGCATATAGGATTCCATAGATACCTTGCATGGATTGAGCACCTGACCAGATACTATGGTCTTAATTTCTTGGGTCAATTTTATTTTCTCCCTGTGATCTTACAGTCAGTACCCTCAACATTGCCCTCATTTGCTAACTTCCATAACCATCATAGAACACTGTCATAAGATTCATTCACTGCAAAGCAGAAAATCCTAGATTATAATGAGGAATCCATAATGTTGCTCACTCCCTTTAATTGGTATAAAATCACCAAAATCACATCAGACCATCAAGCATTTCTTCCAATTCAGATAAAATTGTATTAATATGTTCTTAAAAGAAACATCTTACTCCATACCAGAGGAAGGACTATGAATATAATTCCCACTTGATGGGGGCAAAACAGATTGTAACTTCTCTATCATCTGATTGAGCTCCCCCAGCTTGTCCGTCATGTTAGATTGCAGTAAGAATCTCTCCAACATTCGATACACTGCTTCGCTGACATGGATTCCTCTCTCCAATGATTGCTTGGAGCAGTTAAAAGCTTCATGCGACCTCCCCCTAGAACACAATCCTGTTACCAAAAGGTCCAATGCATGATGATGAGGACAATACCCCTTCCCCACCAGATATCCCCAAAAATTCAAACCCAGATCAATCTGGCTGTTCACGCAGAAGAATTTCATCAGCATAACCACAGTTCGTGTTTTGGGAACGAAATTTCTATCAACCATCTTGTTATAAAGCTCACAAACCCCCTCAATACTACCTGATTTCATCAAGCCTAAGAACATTGTATGATAGGTCATATCATCATAATGAATATTGTTCTTTTCCATCCCATTCATCAACTGAATGGCAGACTTCACTTCCCTACACTTAACTAGTGAGCTAATCAGTGCATTATATGCCCCAGTATCAGCTTGCAAATTCCTCTTAGGAATTTCATCAAACAACTCCCTGGCTCTCATTGCGTTTCGAGCGACCCCTGCTCCGTGAATCAAAGTGGTGACTGTTTCCAATGTCGGCAAGCAATTAGCCTTCTCCATTTCTTCAAAAATCCTCAAAGCATCGGCAAAATAACCCTTTTTACAATAAGCATCAATCCTAATACCATAACTTGAGCTGCTAGGCTTAAACCCCCTCTTAACCATCTCATGATAAAACAACTCCATTGCAGTAACATCCCGAGATTCCTTGAACCCCAACAGCAAAATATTCATGGTCTTAACATTAGGAGGGAACCTCTCATGCATCTTTACAAACACAGATTTCGCCTCTTTCAATTTCCTCACAGTGCAAAATGCCCGAAGTAACACATTAAACTCTTCAACGCCAAATTTCCTCCCAACAAAAACCCTCTTCTCCATTTTCTCAAACGCGTCAAGGGTCTCCTCATAAGATCGAAATTTAGCAATTTTACATAACATTATGCTCATGGACTTAAGGGTAAGCAAAAAAGGATGCGTCTTTCCAATTTCAACCATTAAATCCCAAGCTTTATCAAAATATCTCATCCGGGCAAGTATGTGAAGCGTCTTTTCGAAGGAATCCGGACTTGGGGGAAAATGGGTTTGATTATTGAGCGAATATTTGAAGAATTCCAAGGCTTTAAGGCCATTGGAGTGAGCAGCAAAGAGGCGGCCAAGAACGTTTTCAACAAAAGCAGTGGTAAGGAGAGGTGGTGGAATATGGCGGGTGAGAGTTGGATGTAAAGGTTGACTTGGAAATGGATGGTCATTGATTATTCTCGCAATTCTTTCAACTTCTATGGATTGAGTTGATGTTGCTGTTGAGCTAAGAGCAACAAATAGTCTTTTGGGAATTTGGAAGAGATGGTGATTAGTACTACATGTTTTCTTTAAGGGCAGTAAAGAGAACATGTTTTTAATGCGTTTGCTTCTACTTCTTCTTAAATGGAATTAAAACAGATGCAGAGTTCCATTTCAGGCTACGAAGTGATGTGCAAAGAAGTTGAGCGGAGGCTTCTTGCCTGAATTTGGGAGGTTGGCTTGAGGCAGAGAGGAATGGAGCATCGAGTTCGAGGAAGCAGGTCGGATTGGGCGAAGCAACAGCAAATTAAAACACAAGAGGGCTTAGGGGCCATCAAAGAGGTTCTTGTCCTCTTCAACAAAACGGTCTTATGGGCCGTCAAAGAGGTTTTCGTCCCCTTCAACTAAAAGGGCTTATGCGCCGTCAAGGAGGTCCTGTCCTCTTCACTTGGAGACTTGGATTTTCAGTAATAAAATAATGTTAAGGGTAGTATATGTGAGAAATATATTTTCATCATTTAAAAAAAAAACTTATTCTTAAAGCATTACTACTGATGTGCTAAAGCAAAACGGATTTTCGAATAATGAAAGTAGTATTCGTTAGTGTACACTTTGATGTAAAATACATTTTGGTCCCTTAAGTTGTTTTAAAAATCTCTTTGGTCCTTCTCTTGTTTAGTTCTTTACATGTAAGTCCTGAACATCACTGTCCTCACGTTTACATTTAATTATACTTTTATATTATCTATCAAAAACTACTGAGTCATGATTTTTTTTTATTTATTTATTGGAACTTGTTTTTCAAACCAGGATTTAATTTCATTTAAGAGATGATATTTATGATATGAAATAATATTTTTTTTCTAAACAAAAAAGAAAACTATGATTAAGGAAATGGAGCTTTGATTTAAAAGGTTTATTTCTCTCTTTTTAATTTAAATCATTGAAATTTTTTATAAATATTTATTTAAATTACCTTGGTTTTTAATTAAAAAAATATTACTAATAAAAAAATATATGTATTTTTTTAAAAAAAAAATAGATGAATAAGAAAAGAAAGTTAAGGCTAAAAGAATTCCTTTTTTTTTNAGAATTCCTTTTTTTTTTTTTGTTAAGGCTAAAAGAAAAGACTGGTGGTCCAAAACTAACAGATGTAACGCCCCTGGCCCTCGACATTTAGTTTAACCAACCGAAACAAGCCACGTGTTGGAACAACATCAACTGAATAGCCTCCTCAATCAGCAAGTGTAATAACTCTGAAACTCTCTTGTAAAGTACACGCCTCTTCTTCATTTTCGCAATCTGAGACGCAAAAAAAAGAGAGAGAAAAACAAGAAGCAGAGCGATTCCACTCCAAGTAACGCGATGGGTTTGCAGGTGTGATAATAGTGATCTAGTAAATTGATCTCTTGCTCACAGTAATCAATCTTTCTTGATTAGATATAGCATTGGATTTAATGCTCGATCGATGGTATAGGATTGGCTTATGCATTAGAATTAGATCATGTGAATTTTTAACCTCTTTTTTTTTTTAATTTTCATGCTTATTAGCGTATTTAGTGTATCAGTGTAGCTGCATGAAATTCTTGGTCACTCTGTTTAATATAAATCTTGATTCATTGGTTTTCAGATCTTGTAATTGTAGTTGAGGATCTTTGTTTCGACCCATTGCAGTAATGACATCTTACTCTATTGCTTTAGTCAAATTTTAATATTCTGCAGTCAATCTTATTCATGCTTAGAGTCATGGTCTCGTCATGGATTGATATAGATTTAGGAAAATCAATTTCAGACTCTGATCTCTTTAGACGGTGCATTTCTTCCTTCCTAGTTTTCCAAGACAAGAGATTTATGAAATCTTATGTGCAGTTAGATGTGAAATGCAAAGAACTTTGCTTTAGCCAATCGGCTTCAGCTGCTTTGCATGCTTGACGTTTAAGTTGTTTATTTGATGTCACAAATTGGGTTTGGTTTCGCGCAGGAGGAATTTCAGGAGCATGCTGAGAAAGCCAAGACTCTGCCAGAAAATACAACAAATGAGAACAAACTTATTCTCTATGGGCTCTACAAGCAAGCCACTGTTGGACCAGTGAACACCAGTGAGTATTTTGCTCCCCTCAGATAGTATCCCCCCCCTCAGATAGTATCCCCCTGATGCTTTTCTTAAACATAAAGCGTATTTTTATTGGAATCAACATTTTCTCTTCCATCTGTCCGTTTTGACCGATCCTTTCTATTTGTGGCAATTTGCAGGCCGCCCTGGAATTTTCAACATGAGGGACAGGGCAAAGTGGGATGCATGGAAGGCTGTTGAAGGTATTGATTCTGAATTTATGCTCTTAGGATATTGGTTTCTTACCTTTTTTTCTTAACGATAGCCACTCCTTGTCTGATATATTTCTTAACTCTTGGGTATATATCTTTTTGGTCAGGAAAATCCAAGGAGGAAGCAATGAGTGACTATATCACCAAGGTTAAGCAGTTGCTGGAAGAAGCTGCAGTTTCTGCCTAGTGTCTTGACCTTTTAGTTATGTTCTTAATGTTTCCTTGTGTTTTAAATAGTGAAAACGCAAGTTAATAATTTGTTGTATTGAAACTTTTACTCTGAATTCTGCTCCTTAGAGTTAGTTTTGTTAGGATGTACGTTCATTAAAACTGGTTTGGAACAATAAAATATTGTCGGGATGGTTTTTATAGTGAATGCCTTAACATCATTTGATCCTTGCTGGGTTCCCACAAGAAGCCAATATCAATCTACAGAAAAAAAGAATGCAGTGTTTACATCAGAAGATGATTTAAACTATATATTTACAAACTGATGGTTCATATACATGATGATTCGATTCACTTTAGCTAATTGAACTACTTTTGCGAGTATCTGAGGCGGCAGCGCCCACTCCTACCTAAGGTTCTTCATGAATTGGATGGCAGCTTTAACCCCTACTTCTTTTGGGAAACAAGATTAAGCATCATGTTGTTGGTAGATTGTTGCTACTGTAAGTTGAGCAAAACTGGTGGATTCGCATTTGCAAGTCAAAAATGTAATATGATCTAACATGGATAACATCACACAAAACAGTGTAACAGTATTGAATATACACGAGGAGGTATACGCTGTGGCAAGCTATCCAAAATAATGTCTAAGGCAAACTATCTAAAATAGTGTTTAAGGGTGCTGATAGCCATACCAACAATAGAATAAATTAATAGCGCGGATTTATACAACTGTATGTTCGTTGAAGGAAAATCGTTTGCGCATATTATTAATAAACATGATCTAGAATGTCCAGGCCAAGTAGAAAAACTTGTTAAGAGGATAAGCTAATGATAATAGGGCTATAGTGGAATTTGGCAGCACAAATATTGGCAGCTTACAAACAGATACAAATTCAGCAACGCAGACATTGACAACTTGTATGTAAATGCGAATTTAGCAACGCGAACCGCTTGTGCAAGTCGTTGGTTTGACTTGGCACGATCTAAAAAACTAGAATAAAGGATTGTCCAAGGCATGCAAAAGACCTCATAGTAGACACAGCAGAAGTTGACAATTGGGACTGCTAGGTGGACATGTAAAACGTGGATTCATGGTAATTATAGGCATCTAAGATCGTGGAATTATAAGATATGTGTTAAAAAGTGTAAGGGGTATGACTAGAAATGCTCTCAATCTACTAAAATCATGAGAAATTATAAAGGAAAACTATTCATTGCTTAGTAGATAATGGAGTCAATATGTTCATGGGTGAACATGAGACCATTATGTTCATAGATGAATATAAATAAGATATTATCCCACTATTTTCTTAAATATAGAAATGTAAATAGTAGTTACAACTCTTAGTTGAGGGCAACATGTAAGGGGGATGCAATAGTATACAAAAGCATGTAGAGCACCAGATATAATTTTGATGAAGCATGCAATTTTTATGTATAATTCTTTTTATGTATAAGATTAATAAAAGTTGGGAAAAAATTCTTGTAGAGTTTATTATGTATGTACTTTGATTAACTTATTTTATTTATTTATTTTATTTGTGTATTCTCTTTGTTTTTTAACTTGAAAAAATAAGTAAACCTCTCGAATGAAAAAAATATTTAGTTATGAGACAAACAAAAAAACAAAATTGGTGAGGAAATGCTAACTCTAGTGAAGGACTAGGCTGCCTCACGGATTTCCTTGTGAAGCGAAAATTTTACCCTGTGACACAGTTTCTCTGTGTTTCTTGCCGCCCTGTGTAGCCTCTGTATGCACATGGGTTGATGATATCAATCAAACGGTGTGATGGGAGACATCCCACCCAAAATTGATCTACTCCAGAATGAAATAGCATTTATACTTCCACCATGTGTAGGAAGCTGTCGCTATCATTGAAAGCAATGGACAGAAAATGGACAAATCCTGTTCAAGAGACAACAGTAAATTGGCAAAACGGCAATGTTGCCAACAGGTACAAACAATAGCGCGACGTCTACCGTTAACTGGTAGAGTCAGCGCTGCTTCGCGGTTGGCCAGTTTTGACGGAGCTGTAAATCGACCATTGTTGGGGTCCTTTGCTAAGAACAATAGCACGAAGTCTACAGTTAATTACAAGAGTCAGCGCTGCTTGGCGGTTGGCCTGTTTTGACGGAGCTGTAAAACGACCATTGTTGGGGTCTTTTGCAGTGTCCGTGAACAGCTACTTTCTTTCCTTCTCTATGAATGGACCATTTCAAACCAACATATAGTTCCCGTTATCATGTAGCAAAATGGTAATGATCCTTTCACTACCCCCTCGTTGCCATATCTTTACTAGAAAGAGCGTTGAATTCCGCCTTGAAGCAAACATGCTAGACATGAAAGTGTGTTTTGCCAAATTATCTTCTTTTAGAAGAGTTATTGTCGATCAATTGTTTCAATTCCAAACCATAACTGTAAAGGTAGAAAGGACATCAGATCAACTTTTAGTAACAGTCATAGAACTCCAGGATCAACATATTTACTATTCAACTAGCGATGACAGATTGAAGCACGTACAACTTGTTTTGACTGGTGATGGCTTCATTTAGATAGATTGGTATAGGAATGCTGCCATAAACATAGTGGACCGATCATATTTCCATGTGGCTGCTGGCTGCTATTTTCAAGCCTTGGATCAGCATATTTACCAGATGGGCCAATACATTTCAGTTAGATCAGTACTCGAGACTACCAGTCAGAAGATTCTATTGAACAAAAGGATACCTAGAAATATAATATTCGCGTTGACAAGAGGCACCATCTCTGGCCAGAATCCCTTTAAGATCTCCAATAATTCTGGCCAGCCATATTTCCAAGTTTCTCTGAACTTCTTTTAAATTGTTCCTTATGGCCTCCAAAGAACGTCTCATGGTGAGCTTGGCCTGGCTCCCCACCTCATCCCCAGAGTAGCTTTTACTGATCTCATTTTGTAATGTCAACAGCTTCTGTCCAGTTTCGGATGCCCGTTCCTTGAGCCGAAATGCTTCAAGCAAAAACTCTGTCTGCCTCTGTGTTCGAAACTCTGGACCGAGTGTAGGTTCACATGGATCACTAGCTTGCTGTAAAAGCAGGGAAAGATTTTAAGCAACAAGCCTGACATAGAAAAGAACTCAAAATGAATATTACTAGAGAAGCATTGGACACAGAATTACATTTCTGTGTGAATGTGTTTGTGCGAGAAAATAGTTAAGATCAACAGGCAGACTAGGGTTTGGTTTTGACCCCAAACGAATTTTTACAAGTGAAACCAGCACAATTGCACAAACTAAAACTACCTTCAACAGTGCATTTGAGGGAGCACGAGAGATTTGTTACAAGTTTCTTCTCTAGAGACACCTCCATAAATTAAAACTCATCCAAATGAAAGCCTATATGGAAAAAAAGAAATGTTGGGGCAGGCAGGAAGTGGAGCCAACATTAAACTCATCAACTCATGGTGGATTCACATTAAAGCAGTCTACATATGTGCACCATACACCATATAAGCAATCATTTGGAAGAGATTTAATGGGTTTCCTAATACAAATTGTTCACAATGCAGAACTGAGAACTTTCCTTTCAATTTTTGTTCTCAAATAAGAATAAATAATTTCCTTGTGACCACGAACCTTGCAATCAAAAAAGGTTTAATTAGATAGCTCAATTGGGCAAACAACTCATCATTTCAGCTTCATCCTAGGTAAACAAAATTATGAGCAAACCCATATCAAATGACAAGCATGCTCTACCATATCAAATGCTAGATACTCAAGGACAATGTAACTACGCAGTTTTTTTGCATATTTTAGGAACAGCATCTTGCTCAACTTTAGGTAGATGGTCCTAAAAGTACTAAAGGATGAAAAAAAAAGAACAGAAAATCAACTTATAAAAAATTATATGAAAGCACATCATAAAATATAGAGGATATATCACTTATGCATTACCATTCTTCTGCAAAGATCGTCAATCTTTCCTGCTAGAGCTTGGTATCTCTTTGCCTGCTTCCTCATTAGTGATGGAACCTTTGATATATCTGTTTTTCCAACTTTTTCCAAATTCAGAAGTTCCTCTTCAAGTAATTTTAACTTAGAGGACACACCTGTTGAATCACCATCTACCTTCCACGGGGACTCTCTTCTGATCAGGAAATGTAAGTTGCCCTTTCATTAGTTATAACACTGCAGCAACAATATATAGAGAGAGGGAGGGAGGGAGGGAGGGAATGTTAGATTTACCTTGCTACAAAATGTTTCATGTGATAGATTGATTCATGGGAATCATATTGTACATCCTGCAAAAATAAATATTTAAAATTAAAAAACCATAGAAATAAACATTTAAAATTGAATTACTTTGAAAAAGAATTCTGCAATATATCGCTTTTTTGCATTAGTTTCAGGTAACTCAGAGAATCAATCGCCCCACCAACTGTTACAGTGTATACAAGGTAAAGGGTCAAGAAGCAGCCAATGGTCTCTTAACTAACTAATCATATTGGTACCAGGCTTGCCAAAACGTTAAAAGGCATTCTTGTGCAAAACAGGTAGAATTTCAACTTACAATGAATTAGATTCCATGGGAAGAAATTTCACAAAACCATATCATTTTTTGTGTTTTAAACTCTAAAATTTCAACTGCGTGATTTTTTTATGAAATCTAGGAAGGCCAAACTGAACGGGCACATGATCAGTGACTATGGAGTTTAGAGGGCCAAATGGGCCCTTGTGTTTCACTAACAAGTCATCTTTAGCGAGACAAGCCGCCACAACAATATAGGATAGTAGTCTACATTCACATGGAAAAACAAGCATGATTATAACAGAAGCAGATGCCAGGTTTCACCAGACCCATGTCAAAACTAATTATGTAGCTGGCAAAAAAAAAGAAACTTGCTTTGACCATAAGCAATCTTCCTGAAAATAAACTGGATCATCATCAACTGCAGGGTAAATCCACCGTAACCAAGAGATTCATATTTGTTGTAAGAAGAGATAAGTGCCAGTTAACCGATAGATCTATCTAACTATCTTAGATACTCATAACCACTGATTTTGTCTATATAAGAATTTATTTGCAGATCTAGAGAAATCATAAGAGACTTGTATTTTACCAGGATCGTAACACCATCAAAATCATTACATCATTCTTAGTGGTTTTCGTGGTTTTATCATGCATGATCACTTGTGTTAAGTTGAAATCTAATGCCACATCAACAGTGTCATTATATATAAAAACAAACTTCAGTTGTCATGCCTTGGATAAGCATGAGTGGTCCAGTGAAACAATGAACTTTATATGGTGAGAGTAGCACAACTAGTACATCTATTTTTCACGCAGGAACCAAAACTAACATATATCCACAGCCAGTTTTTATGTGGGCACCAAAAACTAAAATATGCATCAACAAATCTCGTAGATGGAAAAAAAGGAATACGATGCAAATTAGGGATGGACAAAGAAAGACAATTGAAGGATTGTTTTATTCACTCAACAGAAGATGTAGTAAATTAATCCATGCTTGAGGCTAAGATAAAAATTGAATTGAAAGTCAATAATGAATAAATAACTTTCTGGATTGGCTTGTGAAAAAGGAGGTGACTTCAACCCTTTTCTCTTGCTTCTCTTGAGAGAAAATGCAGGGATGAATTTCCATGTCAAAGGAAGATGTCTGTGAATGAAAATTGACAAGAGAGATCCAAAATACCAAAACAGACAACATAAACTAATCTTAAGATCCTACAATTCTGTTAACTTTTCCTCCATTTTAAATCCCAAGTCCAAACACACCCAGGAATATAATATAACTTCCATCCCCAAAGTTCAAATGAATCTGAAGTGAAGGCACAGAAAAGATCAAAAGAAGAGCAAAACCTGCCAGAGAGTACTAGCTGTCTCGCTCCAAAACTTAGACGCAGAAGCTAATAAATCAGAACTGAAACCTCCATCACTCCCTTGCTGCTGCTGGTGCAGTAAATGCTGATAATACTGTTGACCATAAACAAAATTGTCATTCTCCTCGTCCTCTTCCTCCCCGCCATAACATTCCCCATTCCCACACCTACCAGATTCCTCCTCACCACCCACAAACGCACTACCACCACCAGCAACAGCATTTCGTGACATAAACCCAATCATTTCCTCTCTCTCACCAACCTCTCTCTCCAAATCTTGAATCTTTCCTTGCCACTCTTCCTTCTCTCTCTCAAAGTCTTCAACTTTAGCTCTTAATGAGGACACTTCTTCACTTGCAAAGTCGATCTGTTGAAGCAACCTCTTCTCTTCAGCTTGCCAGGCATTCCTGTGGCTAGCAAAGATCTCTACAACTCTTGCATTTGCTTTTGAGTCCTCTTTTCTTCTTGACTTCATTTGTTTTAGCTGTTCTTCCGCTTGCAAAAGGCGTATTGAGAGGTTTCTGATCTGGGTCTGGAGGTTTGGTATTAAGGAAATGGAGTTTGGAGGCAGAACCGCTAAAAAGAGAGAGAAACTCAGGCCTAAATAAGAAGAGACAAGCTTGTCTTCTCTTGGTTTTTCTTCTTGGTCTTGTTTTGGCTTCGCTGCATCTCCTTCCTGACCTGCCATTTACTTTCAGTGGAGCTTCACTAGCTTTGGTTGCGTTTTGGGAACTGTAGTGAGGGAAGCCTTCCGGGTACATATACACACTGCCAGAGGCTGCTACACCTTTTTGTTTATTTATTTATTTTCGAGGGCAGCTTTCTCTTAACTTTTAATAGTTTCTTTTGTATTTTATCCCTTCAGTTCGTGTGGACTCGCAGTTCATCATGTTCACCAGATAATTTGATTTGTTATATCAACTTAACCCTTTTTGACAAATACATCTTCTTCTTCTTTTGAAGCTTTTTATTATTAAGTGAAGTCGGGTTATTTATTATTCAAGCATCAAATTTTGATCTTTAGCATAATTAGACTTGATAATTTATTTTATATTGAATTACAGTGACCTTAAAAACATTTTAATATTAGTTTAATGTTAAATTTTACAAAAATAAATTTGATTTTGTTCCTGTAAAAAATTAAAAATATAGGGATCAAAATAAAAAAATTGGAAGATATACAAGACTTTTTATACTACGTATTTGGTGCCTTTTAAAAGAAATCTACAAGTCTTTACTTTGAAGATTTTTTATATTTTAGTATGATTTCTTTTTTTTTCTTTTTCTTTTTTTGCATTTCAGTCCCCATAAAAGAAGAGAGATTCAATAAAAAAAATGACAGGAGTAAGAGAAAACAATTAATAGGACCTTTAAAGTGTTTTCTAGCTTTGTTTTGCTTTAAAAAATTGATAATGCTTGGAAGAGTGTTTTACTCTATTATTTATAAATTGAGTTGGGAGTTTTTTGAGTTTAAAAAATTAGATTATAAGTGTATTTATTAAATATTTTTAAATAAAAATAAATTAAAAATTAATTTTTTTATCCAAAAACCCTTCAATTTAATGTTCCAACTACATGTTTGTTTTTACATTTAAAAAAAATAAACATAAAATAAAAATTTTTAATTTTTTTACTTCAAATTAATATTTTTTTATATTTTTAATTTATTTAGATATATTAATATTAAAAATAATTTTTTAAAAAATAATTATATCCACGTTTCTAGACATCTTTAATGCGGAGAAGCTAAGCAAGCAAATGATGTCGTTTGCCCCCATAGACAACATTTTTCCCTCTCTTAGGGGAAAAAAAAAAAATCAAGGCTAGGCATGTAGCTCCATGTGCCCTTCTTTTCACTGGGCCAAGCTCGCAGGGCCTATCTTTTCGGCCTAGTCCCTTGTTTTTTTTTTAAATCTTCACTATAAAAAATATTAGCATGATATTTAAATCACCATTCAATATTTAATTTTATATTTTTTTAAATAATAGTATATATTTTTATGGAAATATCGACATTTTATTTCTAGATTACAGTGTATCAAATATTCTAAAAATAAATAAAAAGTGAAAGATTGCTCCCGGACATTCACAAAATAAAATAAAATAAAATTCTTTATTTTTTTTGTGGATTTTTGACCTTATTTTGTTGCATTTATTAAACTTCTTCCATTCAAACATGTACAAGATATTAAGACATTATCTTGACTTCTTTTTCTATATAAAAAAATCTTGCTTTTAAAATTATAATAGGTTTTTATTTAAAAAACAATACCTAGTAAAAAAATGTATTCATTCAAACAATCAGTAGATGCATTAGTAAGAAAATTGAGTTTAGGTTGAAGCAATGCATTTTTTATTAATAATTTTATTTGTTTTCTTTTCTATAAAATATTTGTTTTTATAATCATTCAATAAAATAAAAAATAATTTTAAAATTTTAAGTTATTAAATAAAATCAAAATCATGATCTAAATTATGAGTTAAGAGTCTAAATTAATCTAATCAAAATTAATTCAATATAGTATCATTTTAGTATTTTTAATAAAAAAATTAACTCAACATTATTTTTAATGTTTTTTATTAAAAAAAATAGAATAACGACTAGATTGTAAGTGCATTCATCAGGTTTTTCAAGTCACAGCAAATTAACGCACACACAGTTTACTTCGAACTCAGTCTAGGATAAAGACGAGAGCAACAAGTCACCTTGTCAACTCAACGAACTCGGTTACGCTCAAATAACATTGTCCAAGAAGAAGAAGAAAATATCTAGCATAAAGATAAGATCCACAAGTCACTGTGTTAACTTTAGGAAAATGGCTGAACTCAATAACACCGAAGAAGAAAATATCTCCGGTGTGCATGCGAAGCACTGAATAGTAGTATCTCCTATGTCCCTAAGAGACACGTGTCCCGCCTCAAGCTTTGACCAATGCCGATTTTACACTTACCATTTGCCCGTAATTGAAGGTGGCTGGCTAGCCTGATGTCACAAATTCACAGCGAGACAGGGCTCTGCTAGCTGCTATTATTAGGGGTAGGGGTGAGAAAAAATTTAAAAAATTGATTAAATTAAAAAAATTATACAAATCAAATTATAAAAAAATTATTAAGATAATAAGGATATTGAAAAACACCAAGCTAAAATCTAGCTAAATAAAAAATTAAATTAATTTAGTTTTTATTTTAAAAAACTAAATTAGAATTGATTGGTTTAAATTGATTCTAATTTAATTTTTTTATTTAATTTAATTATTATTTTAACAAAACAAAATCAAACCAAACTAAAAAATAATACTTTATTTATTATCCAACCACATCTAAACTACAGTCATAAATGAGTCGTAAGATCCGGTGTATTTAACCACTATCCTCGTGGCATTTACGGGGTTTGTTGCAGCAATGAAGATTCAAATGGTCCTTTTTCATCATGGCACACGACAAGATATTCTTTAATTTTTAATTTTTTTATTTAAAAATATATAAAATTATTTTATTTTATTTTTTAAAATTTATTTTTTATTTCAACACTTTAAAATATAAAAAATAAATTTTTATAAAAATAACAAAAACCAAAAAGGCTTTGTATTTTTTAATAAGTTTTAGATGAATTCAGCAATGGTTGTAGATATTTTTAAAAATATTTTTAATTTTAAAAGATATTAAAATAATAATTTTTTTATTTTAAAAAAATTATTTTTGATATTAGCATATTAAAATGATTTAAAAATATAAAAAATATTAATTTAAAATAAAAGAAAAAAAGAAAACCTTTTCAAAATTTCTTTTAAAACAAGAAAACAAACAAATATATTATCGTTATTCACTTCGTCTTCGGACAAGCTTTGGCAGAAAGAAGCTCATTAAATGTCTAAGTGATCTACAGTTGACAGTTGATTTTTCATCGAGATTGTTGGGATGTATAAAGGCAATTATATCAGAATGTTGCATAAACAAAATATCGATCAAATTTTTTAAAAAAAAAAATGTCGATCTGATTAAACTACTAAATTTAAATAAGATAATAAAAAAAAACCCTACAAAATCTAAATTTAATGGTTCGATATATTTAGGTCCAAGCCGTGCTTAGCTCGCTCGTTCAGTAGCCTACCATTGTTTTGTTTCAATGGGCACCAACATTTTTTATTTCACAAAAATGGAAGTACTTATAAACTAATTATATATCTTAATAGAATATTAAATCATTTAAATTAGTTAAATTCATCTAAATATTTCTAACAAGACAATGAATACGAGGCTGCTAAACATAATTTTATAACAACTTTAAACAATTTTAAATATATGGTGATTTTAGAATGAATGTTTATACTTTTAAAACATGAAATAAATAGAAACATATTCATTTTTTTCTTATTATCTCGGTCTTTTCTGTTCTTAAACATAACTAAATATTTTCTTATTAACTTGTGTAATTACTAGAATCTTATTTAAGATGCCTGTCAAACCTTTCTTGTTGAATAAAATTCTAGCTAGAAATTACGTTGACTCTCCTGTGAGATTTATTTTGGAACTGACAGAGCAATAATGGTGATTTTTCATGATTTTATCTGGAAAAAAAAATAAATCGAAAGATCACAGAACCACCCATGCAAACAAGGGTTTGAGCCTTCAACAATATTATTTACAAAATAGAGTGCCCATCCAAAATAATACAAGGGTTTATCCTGCTTTACTACTGTGTAAACTCTTATGCAGATTTTGTTTGAAAGTTCAAAATCCGACCCCCCACCCATGCACGCAGTTGTTCTAGAAATGCCAGAAAATAGACGGCAGAACGAAGATAAAGACACGAGAACATAGAAAAACACGGTGCGGTTTTGGCCATAGTGAAATGATTTTCATTTTTCTTTTATCTGTTTTTTAACTTTTTATACCTATCACTCAGACTCTGATCAGTGCAATCAGCTTTCTCCTCCTTTCTACAGAAGAAAAGATAAAACCAAGACGAAGACATAACGACCAGCGCCATCGTCCCATATGAAAAGATTCTGCCATGCAAAAGAGGTTAAGAAGTAAAGGGCCTTCTCCATTCCCCGTGGAGATCCTTTCTTTTTCATTCCTTCATTTGCCACTGCAAGATGCACCCACACGCATGTGATAAAGGGGTTCTTAAATGATTTAATAAATAATAGCTTATTGTTCACTTGCATATGCGCCCTATTGGGAAAATATAAAGGGTAGGAAAATATAAAGTCTATTTGATATTACGGTAATTTTTGTAACTGTGATTTAAAAAAATTATTTTTATAAAAAAATATTTTTAGTTGAGATTTGGTTGTTAAAATATATATTTGGTTAATACCATGGTTGAAATTGAGGTTGAATAAGAAATTATTTAATGTATTTGGTTAAGAATGTTTATGAAATTAAAGTTATAAAATAATTAAAATATATATATATTAATATTGTACATTTAACTACTGTTACTACATAATAAAATAAATAATACTTTATTTAAATTATTTTTTATTATCCTATTAGATTATTTACAATTTCATCACGTATAAAATTCATCTAACAAGGACTACAATGTACATAATTTCTTGAGCATACAAAAATATTAAAGCTCCAAGGAATTCTTTGGTATTGTTATTATATCTGGCTTAATGAGTTAACTTTAAAATCTCCTAACTTGATTTTTTGCCTAACTCAAATTTCAAATTAAATCATATGAAAAATTGTTTTGACATGATGTAAGTAACTTAAAAGATACAAAGGCAACTTGAATGACCCATAAAACTATGGCTAGACTTTTTAAAAGAAATTTAAGATGATATATATTTATAAAAAAAATAAAACGATGACATATTATATGAACCCGAGCTTTGTGGCTCCAACATAGATTGACTTGGTGGGTCTTAAGGCTACCTAAATGAAGAGTAAAAATATGGATTGACTTTTAAAAACAAATCAAGATGATATCTTGTCTTTTTTAATATTGAGACGACAACATATTAAATTGACTCCAACTTCACATCTTAACTTGTCAAGTCCACAACTTAGAATCATAGATTTCATTGGGTTTAATAACTCTATTTTTTATATTATTTTTTACTTGCATATATGATGTTAAAGATAAAATCTCATAAAATCAAGCACCTACCAAATATCATGATATTTATATAAGATTGTGATAACTTTATAGAAAATAAATTAAAATATATTATAAAAATTAATTTAAAATCAAACAATTATTGAAGAATAAAATTAAAAAACAATCAATACAATTAAAAGAAATAAAAAAAAAAGATCTCCTTCAATTGTTCATTTAGGTGGTTTTCCCTCAAATTTGTTATTATTGTTAGTAATTAATGTTAAAATTTTATTAATTAGTTTTAGAAATAGTTTTATATTTAATTAATACACAGACGTATAAATATAGGGTTATTGATCTCTAAGTTAAGAAAGGATTCAAATAAAAGTTGTGCATCTTCTCTATCAAATTTAAATGGTCCTAGGCAACGATAACATTGGAATTGCTCAACCAAAACCTCAAAACTAGGCAACCTAATCAACCCTGATAGTTTTGGTTGATTGAGTTGACAACTTTAAACACCTGAATATAAAGCTATAAACGTTCATATTGAGCAAAATTTGATTCAAATAAAAGGTATGCGTCTCATTTACCAACTTCAGGTGATCTCAGGTGATAATAACATTAAAATTACTCCAAAAAAATCTTGAAAGTGGGCAACTCAATCATATTTTACAATACAATTATCTTGTAAAAAAAGATTTGGTTTTCATGTGTTCACACGTAAAGGCTTATCAATTGGTCCTTATCAAGGGTTCACAACACTTTTTTCAAGATCGAGAGGTTAGAAATAAATTCAAGACCTCTTAAAATCCTATAAATATCCCCCTCAAGCAAGTTCAAGGGGGCAAAGAAAAAAATAAAAAATGAAAAAAAAAATAAAAAAAGGAACAATAACATTAAGAAATATAAGGTTAGAGGTCTAAAAGTAAAAACCAAGTTTTTCTCAAGTTTTGTAGGCTCGTGAGAGACAAAACTTTCTAAATGAAAGCCAGGAGAGAATAACTTGTTTTATTTATATATTGCAGACTCAAAAGTAGGTCTGTTTTGCCCTTCTTTTATTGTTTTGTTTATGTTTATGTTTAAAAGCATAAAAAGAGGTTTAAGTGTTTAACAAATAGTATTGCATTCATCTTCTTTTTTCTTTTATTTCTATTCAATCCAATTATTTTTAAGTTTTTTTTCATGTTTTTAATTTATTAAAGTTTCTATTTAAGCTATATATATATATATATATATATATATTGTTTAAAGCTTTTGTTTAGTTTAAACTATGTATGTTAATGCAATGGTATTTATCTTTAGCATGTTGAACCTGTTCATGCATAAAAATAGGTTTAAGAAATTGATTTTGAACTCATCTTGCGTGACCGCATAAGTTGTTTTAAGTTAGTTTTTAGATTTGGTATCTCATGTTTTATTTTAATTTTTTAATGTTTTTTATTAGTTTTAAAATTCAAACATATTTGTGTATGATATGAATTACTAACATAAAAAAGGCATGCTTTAAAAGCCAAAAATATTATTTTTTAGGCTTGACAAAGGTTGTCTTTACTGGAAAAAAATTTAGGCTTCTTGGGCATGTTCTTCATATTCTTTAAAAAGAATATTACATTAGCCCCTAAATTTGGATCATATTTGGTCTATTTCTCTGCATAAACTCTTTTCTAATGCATGAATAACGAATGATATGATGTTCATTTGCACCAATAACATATTTATAATTATCTTTAATCATAGGGTTTTGATTTTGAACAAAAATCTATTTTGGTTAAATCATGATTATTCAACAAAAATGCAAATAGTTAAACCATTAATTCTTGGTCCTCAAATGATTTGTAACCTTTATGTGCTTATAATTTTATGAAATATAGTCTGAATTTGAGTTCATGTTGCTATATTCATTTAGGTTCATGCTTGGTGTTCTTTATTTTCTTGGTGTTTGATTAATTTTATTCAAAAGTTTTTGTATTTTTTGGGTGTTAATCTATTTTTTTTTACTTTGGTTTTTTTTTTTATTGTTTTTAGTCAAACCAAGATATTTGAATCAATTTATAGTCGAACAAAAAATTTCAAGTCAACTCGATATAAAAACTCCTTTTTTTCATTCATATGGCAAAAAAACCCTAAAAACATTATTTTGAGCATTTATTTCAAAAATATGAAATATTATTGCATAAGTTTCACAGCAAGTTTGTAAAATTCTAAAGGATTTTAACGTGCATTTCACAAATACCAAAACAATTTTTTTTAATATACGAGATTATGAATTGATAAATAAGATATATTTATGATATTAAATAAAAATACATTTTATTTTTATTTTTATTTTTATTTTGGTATTAGAACGGTTAAGTTTTTTACTTGATTAAATAAAGACCTCTATACTAAAAATGACTTTTTGTTAACCTTAAACAAACTGATAGTTAGAAAAATTAATATTTTCGTAGTTTATCTCAAATAAATAAACAATATGGCTCAGCCCAAATAAGATATACGAGGGTGTTATTATATTTTCTTTACTCAATTAGTCTCCTTACTCAAACTCTGAGATCTATTGGGGTTTTTAATAATCAAAATATTAGGTAATAACTCTCATTCTCTTTTTTTATTGATAAAAAACAAGAATTACTTGTCCTTTCCTTTCACACCATTTCTGAAAATCCTAATTCAGGAGGATAATCATTACAATACCGCACATATGAGATAATATCAAAACTTCCTTATCCAGAGCTCAACAAGTAGATGATTGATGGTAGAAGATCGAATACTTGCAAAATAATACCTTTTAATAGTGTTTAGGGATCCTTAGATGATAAAGCTAATGACTTTTAAGTAAGAGATTGTAATGAATGAGAGAATAATATCTAAATTCTAAGAACAAGAGTGTTTGTTCTTATTTTTATACGATAAATGCTCCGAGAATTAATGTATAAATACTTAAATTATAAAAATTATAAATCAATTACCTTAGTAGTTCAAGGTGTATTTATAAACTTAAACCTTATCATGTTGCTAAAATGGAAGGGTTGAAGAGTCATCTCCTCCTGATAGCATTTAAGAAATAAAAATCTCTCACACAACATTAAATGATAGATAAATATCCCTTGCACAACATGAAATGAAAAATAAATATCTCTTGTACAATTTTAATAGCAATAAAAATAAGATAGGTTCTTGAAAGACTTTTATATACCTACAAGTGTAGAGAGATGAGTATTATTAACACTAATATTTTGTATTAAAAAGTAATAAAAATAAAGAAACAGAGCCTTATAACATAATATGAGGTTTATAATAGTAATTAAACCCATCTTTCACTTAGACTTGATATAATATTAGGGGCACAAAAGGCAGGTTTGATAGCTTGGTAACTCTATGTCTACTTGAACTCAGCGCATAGCTGAATCCAAAGATATTGAGTTTGATAGCTCATCAGACTCATGTACGAAGGCTCAACATGTAGCTGAGATTAGGAATGTTAAGTCTAACAAATTACCAAACTCATGTATGCTTGTGCTTGGTGTATTGTTGAACTCAATTATGTTAAGTTTGGTAGCTCACTAAATTTATATCTACTTGGACTCAACGCGTAAATGACTTCAAAGATGGAAGTCTGATAACTTGTGAAATTTGTGTATAATTAGACTCCACACATAACTGAACTCAAAGATATTCAGCCTCGAAGTGAGCCGGACCTATGTTATTTGGATTTGACATTCTTTCATGCCTAAATATGCTTGGTTGGCACCTAACTAAGACTAAATATTATTTTAAAAAAAACCTTGCTAATTTATAGAAATTGGACTAAAAACAAAAAATCTAAAGAAAAAAATTATTATATATTACTATTTCAATTCAGAGTAATAAATGAGAAAAACTATAATAACTTCTCTTTTAAAAAAATAAATATTAATCCTAATGAGTTTTTCCACACTTATTTTCATGTCCACCGATCAATATTCTTATAGATGTAACTTTCTGGTATAGTTTTTAAACTCGGCGTAGTAGGTCAACCCGGATTTGAAACAAGATCGAATTGAAAATCAATTGGGAAAGAAAAAGCCTACTAGACTCAGTAGATCGGGTTAAAAACCCAATTGCAACCTATTGACTTTTGTTTTTACTAAAATAATATTATTTTAATTTAAAAAAAAATGATCCGAGCAAATCAAAATATCCGATAGAAACCCAAAACCCAAGTCTTAAATTGGATGGGGCCTAAAAACTATGTTTTCTTAACATTTATTTGATTTAATCATAACTTTACATTAAATTGGGCTTAAAAACTATGTCTTTTGACTTTCGTTTGATTGGTCGAATCACAGTTGAAACAGTCACCAAATTTATGTTTAACAGATTGTTAAACTCATATATATTTGAGCTCAGTGTATTGCTGAACTTAAAGATGTTAGGTCCAGTAGCTTACTAAATTTATGTCTACTTGGACTGAACACGTAGATGACTCCAAGTATAGTGGATTTGACAACTTGCCAAATTCGTATCTGGTCAACTCCGCATGTAACTAAACTAAAAAATATTTGGCCTAGAAGTGAGCCAAACTTATGTTATTTGGATTTGACATTCTTTCATACCTAGAGATGTATGGTTGACACCCAGTTAAGACTAAAAATTATTTTTAAAAAAATTTAATTTAGAGAAATTAGACTAAAAAGAAAAAAAAAATTTAAAAATTATTGTATATTACTATTTCAATTCAAAGTAATAAGTGAGAAAGCTATAATAACTTCTTTTTTGTTTGTTTTTTTAAAAAATTGTAATCCTAATAAGTTTTTCCACATTTATTCTCATGTCCATCAATCAATATACTTATTGATGTAACTTTTTGATATAATTTTTAAACTTAACTTGATATCAACCTAGAATTAAAATAATATCATATTAAAAAAATATTTGGAAAGAAAAGGCCTAGTGTACCTAGCAGACCTGGTCAAAAATTCGATTGCAACCCTTTGACTTTTTTTTTTACTAAAACGATATTATTTTAATTTTAAAAATAAAAAAAAAATTGATTCAAACAAATCATGAGATCCGATAGAAACCCAAAACCCAAGTCTTAAATCGAACAGGCCTAAAAACTATGTCTTTTAACATCCATTTAATCAAATCATAACCCTATATCAAATCAAATCTAAAAACTATGCCTTTTAACTTTCATTTGATCAAATCATAACCTTACATTAAATCAGATTTAAAAATTATATCTTTTAATTTTCGTTTGATTGATCGAATGACAGTTGAAACAGTAACCAACTCTTCTTGGACAACTTCTCGTGATCTCCCTCCCTAATTTTTAGCTCACTAACCATACCATTGATGAAATAAAGTAAAAGAAACATGTAAATTGACAATATGCATCAAAGTTGGAAAAATCATAAAATGTCCACTGAATGAACAGTGATTAAAAAATAATTTAAGCCTTCGTGGAAAGTGCACACATGACAACCCCACCTACTTCAGATTTTTATCAATATCAATATTAACACTTTAATTATTATCCAACTAAACTAAATAGTCTCTTGAAAGTGACTTTGAATTTATGAAAATGACTACATGTGAACTTGCGATCGAGAATCTTGGCGTTCCTCAACATGCATCGACTTCACTCGGGACCGTGGTTTATCCCACAACCAACAGAAAAGGACCAAGTAAGTCTAGTTAAATTACAGAATTTCGGTTTTCTTAGAAACCAGATCAAACATTGTAATAAAAAAATCAGTTCAATCACCAGGTTTTAAATGTAGGCACCTTCTTGAATACGTCAAGATGCATTGCAGTGATGTCACTATGTATGTATTTGGTGTTTCAAAAAAATTATCATTTAAAAATATTTTTTTATTTTTAATATTAACGAGTTAGAATTATCATAAAATATTTTAAAAAATATTAATTTAATATTTTTTTAAAATAAAAATAATTTTAAAATATATTTAAATCCAGATCAAAACGCATTATCTACCTTTTTTTTTAGCATTATATGTATTTTTTTCCTTTTTCTTTAAATTTCAACATAAAAGCTGTACACGTTAATTGAACACGCATGTAAACAAATATCTTATCATCCCTCCTTATTTATCCAATTTCAACCCATTGTCTTTGTAAACACTTCTTATAAATACACTAATAATTTCTTTATTTATAATAATAAGTTTGATATTTATTTCCACATATTATATATTTTCTTAACATGCGAACACATTCAATTCATGCAATCATTCAATCAAGTAACTACACCTTCTAAAAGTTCTTAGCCCAGTAACATTGTAAACTCAACTTGTATTCAACATGATAATTAGATTCATTTCAAAGAACCATTAACACACCGTCAGGACAATGGGAGAAGAAGAGGCTAAATTTCCCTCGAGGTGTTTTAATGGTGGATTCTCTCATAATTTTTGTTTTATTATCTTCCTTTCCCTTTTTGGCCAGCAATTATTAGAAAAGAAAAGGTTGAATTTCCAGTTCTTTCAGCTTATTTACAAAATTATTGTTATTTTTTTTATATATTTTTATATAATCCTCTCCATCTCTAACTTTTCTAAAATTTTAATTTAAAATAGAGTAATAAGTCAAGAAATTTCTTATAAAATTTCAACTTAATATAATAACTAAATTAAAAATGCTATTTGATAGCATAAAACTAATTAATAGGTCATTTTATACTAAAAATCAAAACTTTCTTGTTTCACCCATCCATATTCTTGGGATCATATTTTTATTTTATTTTTTTATTATTTTACTTGCTTTTTATCGTTTCACCTTATCGTCTACACCAATACTTTTTCATGTCATTCTTTATTTTTTTTTCTTGCTTATTTATCATGTATATAAACTCATTTTAATTTTATTTACTTTTTTATTTATTTTATTTTTAAATTTTTAGGGGTTTTTAATTTTTAATTTCCATTTAGACTCTTTAAAACATCTTCAATTTTGTTTTTAAAACATAACTCAGGGTTTTGCACAAACTATCGAAAGATTTCATTCCCAATTATGAAGATTTTTCTTTTGAGTTTATTATATTTTAATAAAAAATACTTTATTTAACTTGAGTTGATAGAATTTTAAGCTGCGATTTACAATCCACTATCTAATAAGAGAAAAACATGGCTCAAGTCCACGAACTCGAGCTATAAGGCCAATTCGTGCCGCGCCATTCAAACTAGACTCGCATGCTTAGACTTTCTTTTTGTTTCTATTTTTTTTTTCATACAATGTTTTTTCTTTTATTTCTATAGGGATTTTAAGTTTCTTAATTATTTTTATTATTTTATATTCATTTTTTAAATGAATTTCTGTTTTGGTAATTCTAGGGGCATTTCTGTCGAATATATATTTTAAAATTTTAAATGTGTGTGTTTAATTATTACTTTAAATGTATATGTATACTGGATTGTGTAATTTGTCATGGCTGCTTCTTTTCCTAAAAAAACCCAAAATTAAATTTTGATTAGCAACACATTCACATTTTCTTGTGTGTGTTGAAAATTAAATATATATTGAAATTTTTAACATATTATTTTTGAAAAATAATTTTAAAATATAATAATCAAGATATTCACAGCATGAAATGTAAGAGAAAAGGAATGATTAATATATAATTTTATTATCATCAATTAATAGTTTCAATAAATTATAAAAATCAAATTATAAATAACTCTTAGATCTATATATATTATTTTGAAAAACAAAACTTTACTTATTTGCTATTTGTATAATATAGATTGAATTTTAAATTTTAATAAATATTTGATTTTTTTTCAGCCTAACCTAGCATGCTTTTATTTCTCCCTCCCTCCCTTTTATTTTTTCTTCTAATATTGGATTTTTGTTAGTTTATTTATTTATATTTTTTTAATTTCATCTGTTATTATTTGGGTTATTATTTGTTTGATTTAGAATTTATTTTTTATTACATGACTAAATTAAAAGGTATTATTAGATCTAATTAAATTAATTTAAATTTAAATTTAACAAATTAATCTAAATTAATTAATTATATTATCATCTAAATTATCTTGAAAAAAAAACTTATAGGGACATATATTGTACCCCAATAAGTAACATCCAACATCATTCACTACTAAACACAGTAGATAAACAAATAAATTATCCTACATATGTACATATCACAATCAAAAAATAAGAAACCAAGAATGGATAAAAAACATTGATATAACTAAGAATGTGAACCTATACCGAATAAATTTCACAATTGCATTGTATTATTATT
>SRLM01001891.1:26982-101766 GCA_015708895.1 Populus ilicifolia | reverse complement strand
GTTATTCTTGTACATATATATATATATATATCACTTATAAGTATATTTTATAAGTATATTTCGTGTTGCATTTAAAATAATGTCTGTCAAAATTTATTTTTTTATTTTTTTAATATTTTAAAATTATTTTGATATTCTATAATATATATACATTTTAATAATAAAAAATAATATCTTCAAATATTTTTAAATAAAAAAATATTTTAAAACACAACTATTATTTTAACTTTAATCATATTTTATATTTTAAATGTTTTTCTATGATACAGGGAAGATTTAAATATTTTTTAATTAAAATATATTTAAAAAGAACGCATGTCATATTAAAAATCAAACGCAAAATCTGTCCTTTTTTTTATCTTGAACCAACTCTCCACCCATAAGTACGACTTTCCTTTCAACAAGAGATACCTGTCTTGTCCAAGAAGCAAAACCATAGCGATTGAACCAAAAGCACAAAACACAACATCATCAAAAAACACACGCTTTCCATTTTGTTTTTTTAAAGCCATAGTAGATTCAGATTATATACAAAGACGATATAAAACCCGAATACGGCACCAAAAATACGATGTTTAGTGGTGGAGGGGAAGGAGACGGGCTAGGGCGGGTAAATATGATGCCAACGGCGGCGATGCTAAGTCCAACGGCGGAGATCTCGCCGAGGGGTCCACCTCAACAACAACCACAGTGGGGACAACAAGAAACGAAGCAGTTTATTGGGATTAGAGCGGAGTTGGAGAAGGATTTTACTATGACGAAGAGGAACAAGACTTTATGGGAGATAGTGAGTGCTAAAATGAGAGAGAAGGGTTACCGAAGGACACCCGAACAGTGTAAGTGCAAGTGGAAAAACCTCGTCAATCGCTACAAGGTATTGTTTTCATGTGTCTTTGGATGTAATAAGAAATGGGTTTTAAGAAAGTTGTGTCCTTTTCACCTTTCTTCCTCTCTTTTTTTATCTTTTTCTTTGGGGTGGGGGGGATTATTGCTTGGTAAATCTAGGATTTGCTAGGATTTAATAGAGTTGTAAAATGAGTGTGATTAGCTTTGTTGTAACCCATTTTTGGGTCCCCGCACAAGCTTGATAAGAGATATTTGTGAACCATAATTTGTTAATCAGTCGAGTTAAATTGAAATGATTGTGTAAAGTTTAGCGTGTAATGCGTAGAAACGATGCATAAAAGAGGGAATGAACTTAGTTAGGACATGGATAATGCCAGTGGTGGAACAAAAGGGGAATGAAAGGAACGGAGAAGGAAGATCATTAGAAGTTAAAAACTCTGACTTTAGGAGTAGGGCAAGCTTGGGGAGGTAAGTTCGATCTGTTCCCAGATTGAGTGTAGTTGTTGACACAATTGTGTTTTAGTGTTAAAGACGGTCTTTTTGAAAGCTAGATTTTGTGTGGAGCGGTTAGCCATGGATGATAGACTGTCTAATGATTCTGCAATTTGAATGGTTATCCAAATACCTTGTTGTTTTGTGGCGATTTTTTCTAGATTTAAAAATACTAGGGCTTGTTGCATGAGAAAAAACAAATGCTTGAAATGTTTTTCAATGTCAGATTTTAAATATTACTTTTAAAAGTAATGGAGGAAAAAAATGATTTACTGTGAAGTAACTCAACGGGGAAGGATACTAGTTGTGTTTTAGCTGTTAATTGCTGTTGCTTACTATAGCATACAATCTTGCAGTCTGTAAGCAAATTCCATATTTTGTAAAATCTTCTCTATAAAAGGTTGTAGCATGGTCTTTAAGTTATATTGTGTTAGTTTGAATGTGTTACATTGGAAGTTTGTTTCTAGAGTTGCCAGCATCCCCCCAACCTATCCCATCCCCTCATGCTAGATTTTCAACATTCCTTCCTACAAATTCCTTTATTGATCTGATTTGGAACCATCTTGTACTCTTTTACTCATATATGCAGAAGGTTATGGAGACAAGGGGATAGGATGTTATTGGATTCTCTAGCTAACAAACGGAGTTTCAATTATACAACAACACAATGCAAAATAAAAAATAAAAAATGTGGCTTCTTGTACTTAACTTAGTAATTAAGGGATTCTAGACCACTAATTAGATACATGGGATGTGACCTTCGTGCACCAGCTACTTACAACTTACAAGTTGCATGCTTTGAAGCAATTAAAAGTAGCTACAGCAAAGGGCATCTAGCTTGCTTCACCTTGTAGGTATGTTACAGTAATTTACCTGGATAGTTTCACAGTTGATAACCTGTTTCCCATTTACCTTAATCAAGGAAACAACTTCAGTCTCTGAGAAAACATTAAATGTTGACCTGATACCAATGTAAGTTACAAATCACGAACTTGCTGGTATCCCTAAATCTTAACTTTTCTGAACCTTATGTAAAATAGGTCTGAAACAAGTTAGAGAGAGTTATGCGAACATCAAATTAGCTGCAGCAGATCTTTGTGTCCTTTTCAGGCTGATTTTTGCCATGGAGCACCTAATATCCTTTGGTAATGTTTGGTAGAATATGATGTGAAGTGATGTGATGTGATGGAGAGAAGAAACAATCAGAATTTCCTTCCATTGTATTACGTTGCTTTCAATTACCTTTCTCCCCATGAGATATCTTACAGCCATGTTATGCCTTATCATCAACGTCTTCAAAATTCTACTTCAAATATTGGAAGGATTTTTCTGCTTTTTAAACTTCTTTCAGATACTGTTTATATTCTCATTGGTGAGTTTTGGTTTAGTTTAAAGCAGGTCAGTTATAGGCTGTATTCTCCGTGATGCCTGCTTACCTATTCTTCCAATACAACTGAACTTTCTCTTATAAAATTACAGGTAATGCTAAGGAGTGCCCATGTGGCCTTAGTTAAGGTGCATTTATTGTGCATTGAAAATTATAATTTAATACTGAAATTTGATATGTGAAATTGCATGTATTGATTACCAAACACTATAACAAATGCACCTTAACAAGTGCTCCAGGTGCTCGTTAGTAAAACCTTTTACCGTAACTTCTTATTAGGAAGGACCATCCAACTACTGGTTTGGTTAGCCAAAGATATTGATATGGGCATACATGATAAGACCTCTGCTGCATCTTTTGGTCTAAAAACTAGAATATTAATGAATACCCTCTACTATATATTCAAAATATGTTCAAAATGGTTCCATTATTGTAGTCTCTTAGGTCTTCTGAGCTTTTCACCCAACAAGTGATTGATCTATTAAATTGATGTACTCATCCATCCCGTGCACCTGCACTTTCTTAATCAATACTATTGATTGCAATTAATCAGGGAAAGGAGACATCTGATCCTGAGACTGGCCGGCAATGCCCGTTCTTTGAGGAACTGCATGCAGTGTTCACTGAAAGAGCTAAGAACATGCAGCGACTACTTCTTGAATCTGACGCAGGTTCTACTCAGTCAAGGAAAAAGATGAAAAGAACTAGTGGAGATAGATCATCGGATGAATTCTCAGAAGAAGAAGATGAGGATGAAGATGATAGTGAGGAGGAGAAGCCAGTCAGAAGCAATTATAGGAAGAGGAAGGTTGAAAAAATTATAGCGGAGAAGTCTCCAAGAGCAAGCAGTAGTACTGTTGGTGGCATTCATGAAATGCTTAAGGAGTTCTTGCAGCAGCAACAGAAGATGGAGATGCAGTGGAGAGAGATGATGGAAAGGCGTTCTCATGAGCGGCAGATGTTTGAGCAGGAATGGCGACAGTCAATGGAGAAGCTCGAGAGGGAGAGATTAATGATTGAGCAGGCGTGGAGGGAGAGAGAAGAACAGAGGAGGATAAGAGAAGAGAGCAGGGCTGAGCGTAGAGATGCCCTGCTGACAACCCTTTTGAACAAACTCATCCGTGAAAATAATATATAAAACTAGCGGGTCAAAAAATTTCTCAGATTGATCTTTCGCTTGCTTTTAAATTGTATGGTTTGATTAGGATAGTCAAGAAAAGAAGTTTGCATTGTGGGTGACGAGTAGCAATAGGAAAACCTGTATTGAGTTGAGGAGGGAGAAGAAAAAACGTATGAACAGTAAACGTACAGATAGTTGCCTTTTGTTTTGGTATAATACCAGAGGAACTCTTTTTGCTAAGTTGGACATCAGCGGATGATGGGAGAAATTCTTTTGGTGTATCAACGTGGGGAAATCTATACATGTATTAATTCATGACTGTATCTCCTGGAGAGAAATGCTTTAAGGAAACATTTTCTTTTGTGGAGAAGATAGAACTGAAAATGATTGGAGCATTAAATACAGGATGTTCTTTTTCATCTCATTGATGATTCAACAGTATCTCATTGTTTTATTGCAGTGTTGTGTGCTTGCTCTTTGTGATTCATGCGGTGGAGAAGTGTGTTTTTTTTTTTAAAAATGTTTTTTTATTTTAAATTGTTTTTTTAATTGTTCTGATGTCTTAATTTCAAAATTAAAATTTTAATTCTGGGGTGACAACAGGTCGAGTCGGGTTGAATTATCATCGCTCGCCCCCACATTTCACTACGAGTCAGGACTCAGGATTGGACAACATGTTTGGGACGGATCAGGTTAATGTTTCGTCTCATTTTTTTATTTTTATTTTTAATCTGTGTTAATCAAGCATCACCGATGGAGCCAAATTGGCGAATTGAAGTATATGTCTCTTAAGCTTACAAAGGCATCACCTTTTATGGTAGTGTGATATCTGTGCACTTGACGTGCATTAAATTAAATTAAAATAATAAATCTCCTAAAAAAATTATTGCAGCCCTTTTCCACGTGGATGACATTACATGGAGAAAAGGAAAATAAATGAATAAAACCTGTTCTTTCTTGTTTTTATTCCCTTCATTTATTGTGTTTAAAAGGTGAGGAACTTTATTTGAGTTGGGGTTGAATTATAGATGAGAACTGACGTGTTTTACAAGTGGGAGTTTTATGTAAATTGTGTTTAAATGAATAAATAATTAAATAGATGTCTTCATGTTAGATTAAGGTTTTTGATGTGAGAATTATTGGGTAAGATATTCATTGAAAAAATTGAAGAAAAAAAACCTTCTTCCAATCTTAGTGTGAGGTTCAACTAAGATGATGAAAAAAAAGGGTTGATGTTGTTTGAAATTTGAATTATCTTCCATGCAGAATGATGTTAGTACGATCCTAAATAAATAGACAATGCAAAGATTTCAAAGAAATTCGAGAAAAATTTAAGCATTCCTTTAAAAAAAGAAATTTGGCTAAACATGTTAGGGTGAGAGGGAGAGTTTTTGGTAAATTTTAATATTAACTAATTATATGATGAATGGTGTAAATTGCAGATGATGGAATTTAATTTACATGAAAAAATATTAAAAAGAAACCTTGGAATTTATTATAATGCAGGTTCGACCTACATGCTAGGTGAAGGAAGGGACTTGATTTTATTTGAAAAAGTTGATTTGAATGATCTAAATATAACCCACGTATAAATAAGTTTAAATTGCATAAAGAAATTAATTGGAAAACCGTGTTTCCTTGATTAGTACATTGAATATAAATAATGAGCGAATAATATTCCATGAAATGAAATTAAAATAAATTTCATGAAAAATTGAAAATAACATATTAGAATCATTTAAACCTAAGTTGGTGCAGGGATAAAAAAAAATGAAAGAGTTTATGGGTATAATAAATTGACGTGAATAAATGAAAGATTTGGATGAATGAAATGATTAAACTACTTGAAAATAATTTGTGAATTTTTTTATAAATAAGATGACACTTGATTGAAAGTTTAAAAATGAAATTTTTGAAATAAAAATTTTGAATTAAAAATAATTCTGATTATGATAATATATAAGAAGATGCAAAAGATATACAATTATCATAAATAGTTAAATAATAAAAGACCCGAGGTAGATGTTTAACACCTCAATAACTCTTATTTTTTCTTTTAGAATTCAATATTGATTGTCGTTTTCTTTGATTTCAAGATTTTACTATGATTCTAAGAAATTTTTGCTGAAAAATAGAATTATTGATTTCCAAACTAGAATGTTGGTATAACTAGCATTCATAAGGTTGATGGACTTATTAGGGTTGATGGACTTATTGATATCTAGATGGAATTATCAGAATTATTAGCTTTCAAACAAGAATATTAAATAATTGACACCCAAGTAAGATTGTTAGATTGAGTGATAACCAGTTGGAATTAATGAAATTATTGGTCTTCAAATAAAATTGTTGGAATAATTGGCATTTGAGTAAGGTTATTGAATTGATTAGTATCTAGTTAAAATTATCAAAACCTCAAATAACTAGCATTTGAATAAGGTTGTTGAATTAATTGGTATCTAATTAAAATTATCAAAACTTCAAATAACTGCCATTTAAATAAAGTTATCTAGTTAATCAATATCCAATTAAAATTATATAAATTATTGGCTTTTAAAATAAAATGCCTAGATAATTGGCACCTAGTAAGGTTGTCAGATTGATTAATATCCAATTGTGATTGCCAGAATTATTAGCTTCTAAATAGAAACTCTAGAATAAATGATAATCATGATAGCTTATTTAACTTATGAATAACTAAATAATAGTTTTTAGATTAATTAGTATTTGTAATGACTAACTGAATTAATCAACTATGAAGTAGGATAATTGAATTACTAAGCTATCTAAAAAAAATAACTAAAAAGATTGGAAAAGAAATGAGATGTGAAAAATTATCAAGTTTGTTATTTGAATGATTAGAAAAAAAAAAGAACAAAGTATAAATAAAGAAAAAGATATAATTAGAAATGGATTTTGAAAAAAATTTATGTATAATTATGCTAATTCTTGTTTAGGACTTTTAGAAGGTTGTTAAAAATGAACTTTTGTTGTTACTTTCCTATACTAATTAATAGAAAAGAGTTCAATATAATTTTTTATTTATGGACAATAAATCATAATATCATGCGAAAATTGAAGTTTTACAAGAGAAAAACTTGTATTTATGTAATAATCATGTTTATCTTATACCATTTCCTTATTATTGAAGTTTTACATTGCTATAATAGTGTGATATATTGATTAAGTTCAGATATTATGGTGGAATATTATGGAGATATTAATAGGATGTGATATTGATGAATGAGAATGATTTTCATAATTTATATTGAGATTATTGTATATTAGAAGAAACTTTACTAAAATTTTGATAGAAATAATTTTTTTTATTTTGGTTTTAACAATCACAACTTGATATGTTAGGAGAGGTTAATATAAAAATTAGAGATGTTATATTTTCAATGCATTTTATGGGTATTGATTCTTATTGATATTGTTCATTTTAACAATGAGTGCTAACAAAAATGTATAATTTGATATCCTTTACCTTAAAAAAATATATTTCAATACAAGTCTTTTGAGATGGTTCTAATATCTTTTGAGACTTGTTTTTGTGAATTTCTTTGTCAATGACGTAAAAGATTTCACCCAAATTCTTTATTATCAAAGTTTTGAGGAAAAAATTGTTTAGTCTCATGTAAAAAACCCAAGTTTTTAAAGCTCCATCATTCATTGCTCTTTTAATTTTTTTAATGGAGATGTGATATAATCTCTTATGCCATAGGGATTCTCATTAATTTTGCTTCTTTTAATACTAGGATTAACATGCATTGATAAATAGTTGAGTTAGAAAATAAAGTCTAGATAGATTTTATATAAACCATTAATTAATATTCTATTACCAATAAACAATTTATTTTTTCAAAATACTAAAAATATTTCAATTAAATGAAAATCCATAACTAATATTATAATGTTTTGAAATTAAAATAAAATTTATAGAAAATGATGAAATATAAAAGATATTTTTCAAATCTAAACTACATCTAAATTTTAAAATTAATCTAAAACCCTAGTAACTTCAACTTCAAAGCACATCTAATTTTTTAAATTAATGCTCCTTCATTTCCTTTCAGCTCTACATCAAATTCACCATGTATCATTAGAAGTTTCAATAAAAAAAAAATTCATGACTTTCTAAAGAGATAAGTTTCTTGGCAATTTTTCTTATTATGTCTCTATTTCTTCTAAAAGAAATATTAGTTATTTTTTCCATGCTGTTTGATTGACATATCTATATGTTTTTTCTTTTGAAAGGTTATATTACTATTTTTAGCATCTCTCTAAACTTAAGAAACCAAAATGAACAATTTAAAGGTCCTCAAGTTTCAATCTTTTTTATTTTTATTTTTTTAACATATATGATCAATAATTCATTAATTAACTATTTTGTTTATATATGTTATAAAAAAATCTTATACGAATATCATATCATATCTCAGAGAGAGAGTTTAAAATGGATTGAATTAAGAACCAAGCAAAATTAAAGGGTAGTTAAGTAATTATCTTGTGAAAAAAAAGATAAAATACTCTTGCTCTCAAGTCATTTTTTATGTGTTTTAAAGGGTAAATTAATAATTGTTTTATGTAATAAAAATATGAAAAAGAATGATTTATCTCATTCAAATAGGTAATGCCAACTAACCATCATGAAAATATTATTTTACCTTTTGAAATTCAGTTTTTAATGCACTATAACAATTCATACTGTATTTGATCTTGCTCGAAAAACATTAATGAGACAAAGGTTTTTTTCTTTTAAAAAAACTTATATATAATAGAATTTCTAAGTATAATAATATATAATAATGAAAAAACAATCAATGTACATATTTTTTAGAATATAAACTTGCTATAAATTGTTCTTCTTTCTTAAATAATATATTATCGGTTGGGTTAGAAATTTTTTAAAAAAAACTAGATATACATACGACATGTCGTCTAAGAAATAAAATGTAATATTATAACTGATGTACAGAGGGCGGTTCCATGGTCTAGCGGTTAGGACATTAGACTCTGAATCTAGTAACCCGAGTTCAAATCTTGGTGGAACCTATGCATACATCCCTTGTTATTTACAATTTTAATATAGGTACCAATACGCAGCGTTTTTAATTAATAATAATGAGGAAATATAAAACACGCGATTTGTGATTGTGGGTGTCGTAGGCATAACCTTCTTTCCCTCCCCCAAAGCAAACAAACAAACAGAACTCTCTCTCTCTCCCCTTCTCCCTCCCTCTCTCTCTCGGTATTGAAAATTATTTAGGGTTTGGTTTGGGCGTCAAAGAAGTAAAAAATCAATTCCCTTTCGTAAATAATCTCCATATCATATCATATCCGGATTCATCGAAAAATTAATCGCCTCTTAAATACCAATTAGGGTTCACAAAAATCCATTTTCTTACTATGATTTTATTCTCTTCACCTCTTGCCTTTCTTATGTGTGAAAATCTTCGTGTTTTCGGTCCCGGCCTCAATCCTTTCTCTCCTTATTGTGTTGATCATTACTCAACTTCTCGCTAAATCGATTTTCGTTTCTTTGAAAACTGAACATGTAAATCTGTCGTTTGCCCTTTTTCTCGCTGAGCTTTTTTGTTGTTTTTTTAATTAAAAAAAGCTAATTGGATGTTATTGAGGACTTGATTGGAAAAGAACAGGCGCACGCTAATTGTTGGATTGTGTTTGATTTTGGTCTATCTGTGTGCGTGTGCGTGTTTTTGTTGAAATTAAAAATTATGCCACAGGAAGATTGTGTTGCTGTTTCGTTCAGGCGTAACTTGTCGAGAAGACGGTCGTTTAGGTCAGTTGGCGGTGTTGACAGAGATGATAGAGGTTGGACTTCGCTTCATATTGGTGCTAGAAAAGGTGATCTCAAACAGGTAATTATTGTATCTTCCTTTCTTCTTTTGGCTTTATTTATTTTCTCTCACTCCCTTTTTTTTTTATGCTCCGGAGCTTGTTAAGTTTGCTACTTGTTGCGACTCTGGTGTTTATATTTATGTTGATGAGGAGTTGTATAGTTTATATCTTGTTTATGTTAATGGATGCCCTTTAAAGATTTACTCGAATCTTTTTACGAGTTTGCCATGGCAATATGACGGAAATTTATTTATAAGCTGCAAAATAGTGTTCTTTCTTTCTTTCAAAGTTGTAACCTTGTCTTTAGTTGCTGACTATATTTTAGTGGATTGGAGATCAAAAATTCGTGGCTCAATGAGGATAAAATGTTTGGATTCTTGAATTAGTTAGTTAATCCCCGCTAGTTATTTTGAACAATTATTGGAAGGTTCTGGTCTGATTATTGGTAGCTATTTTGGCATTGAACAACTTTAATTAGCCGGCACCCTGAACACCAAGATGAGATCTTTCGCCATGGAAGTCTCCTTTTCATGTGAAGTAATTTGAGAAAAAAGGTCCCCACTCTCCCTTTATGCCTATGGCTACATTGGATCTTCCACAATCTGCTACATACACGTGCTTTCCTGTAGTTGTTGGTACAATAATCTGTTCTATCTCTCTTCCATTCTAGGGGTGGAAAATGAGATAGAAGAATGGAGTTCCTCGACAGCCAGTCTTTTATTTTGTTTAAGTCATATTATCCTCTCATTTTAACTTTATTTGCTTTGCATCATTGTGTTTGTGTATATTTTCACTTACGCAACCTTCTGTGTAAATATCAAGAGAGGCGCTCTTTTGTACTGAAGGAAGCTGTGCAAAGAATTAGACTGCGGGTATTGTTTGTTGATTGAAGATTTTTTTTAACAGGTGAAATATTTACTCGATGAAGGAATGGATGTTAATGTGCCTGCATGGGGCCCCAAATCAAAAGGCCTGACCGCGCTCCACCTTGCTGCTCAGGGTGGTCACCTCGAGATTATGGATGAATTGCTCGCTCGTGGTGCTAATATTGATGCTAGAACCCTGGGTGCCTGTGGTTGTAAGTATCTTCAACTCATAGAAGAGAGTTTTCAATAACCTAACTCCCTCTTTGCCCTCCTTTATTTATCTTCTCAATTTATATTCTGTAACTGTGGTAGCTGATACATATTTTTTCACATTTTACAGGGACACCACTTCACCGGGCTGCAAAGGAAAGGAAGAAAGAAGCAGTCAAATTTCTTATAGAGAACGGTGCATTCTTGCCAGATGATATGAATGATAGCAGATTTAACCCGCCACTCCATTACTGCACCGGTCTTGAATGGGCATATGAGGAGATGAAGCGTCATCAGAGAGAGAATTTGTCAGCAGGCGAAGCATCCTACAGCTCTGAAAGCTAATATTTTTCATCGTCACCTTGCTGCTTTCTGTATTGCACTAAAAAGTTCTGAGTGTGTTGTATTCCTGTGCTTACCTGGGAGTCTTGAATGTTTTTCTGTTATAATGTGTCTCATACACAGAAACTACATTGTATCTGATCCATCGAGACATGAGTTGTAATTTCCAAATTCTCTATATTTTTAATCAAATGGCGTAATTATTTACCCAATTATCCTCTTAATTGAAAAGAATTTTGGCATGTCTTGGTTTAAAGTTTGAAAACACTTTTATTCAATGTTTGCTACATTTTTTTTTTTACGAATGAAAAGGAAAAAAACATCTCACTGCTTTTTTCTGGTTAATTGAAGTAGAGTTTTTATGATTTTACTCCTCACCAGAAGAATCAAAATTGGTTATTGAGAGTATTGAGGTATTTTTAGAAGGCTTATTAATTATTATTAAATTTATAGAGAATAATTAAGTCTTTTCATTTTAAAAACAAAGTGAAAATACACTTTAAAACAAAAAAAATTAAAAATAATATTAAGGGGTATTTTATATTTTTATAATAATTTTTTCATTAATATTAGGTTAGGTGAGAGATAATTTGACATTTAAATAAAAAAAGTACAATAAAATGAGATGATTGAAAAACCTTTAATGCAGGTCTATCATATAAATAAAATGATTGATTGATGAATTTAAAAACTAAAATTGAAAGGACAAAGAGATAACTAAACTTAGAAAAAAGACTGGTGCAATTCAAACCAAAATACTGTTCGATAATTGGGTCATATCTAGAGCTGTAGATCTCAGATTTATGTTTGCTTTATATGGATAGAAAGGTAAGATATAGGTCTACAACTTTCATATGGAGCTTAAGATCTAAAAAGGTCATTTTCAAGTCCAAATTGTAGCAACAACAAAGAAATTTGAGTCTGTCTTCTAGCCTAAGCATTATTCAGTGTTTAGCTCATATTTGAAGTTCTAGAAGTCTAAATAACCTGGATTTTTTACATACAAAATCTGAGACAATTTCTTACAACTTTCATGTTTTCAAGTGGCTTCAATATTGACGTTATCAATAACATTTCGGGCAGATAAAAAAAGATAAGAATTGTCACCAAGTCAAGAGTTGGTTACCCGCTCATTAATTAGTCATCAAATCAACAATTTCTAATTTTGGCTTATAAAAGGAGACATTTGCCATGCATTTAGGCATTTTGGTTTCCAGATCAAGATCATTCTCTTGCTTTCTCTCTTTGTATTTTTTATAATATTTATGCTTTGCTTTTATTAATATCAAGTTTATACTCTTTTTTTTTTACTTTACTTAGTTAACTCTTATCTTATTTATATTCTTATTTTGTTTATTTATGTTTCTTTCTTTTATTATGTTTAGCTAAGTGTATTATGTCAAGGTGAAAAGTTTACAATAATGATGTAAGAATAAGTATAGTGTAAACTTAATATGAATTTTAATGTTTGATATTAACATGTTTTGTATTTGTTATCTTGTTCACTCTTTAATACTTTGCTTGTTAAATGACTAATCTTGATTTATATTGTATAACACTTAGTACAACAAATGTTTGACACTTTCATAGCCTATACTGTATGGTATAACTAACACTTGAGTTATGAAAAAAACTTGATTTGTTGTTAATATAAGTTATAATTATGAATGCTTAACGAGATTTACAAGTATTAGCATTAATAGAATAAGACGACTAATATAATCATGTTAACAATCTATAATCAGATTGGAACCTTCTTTGTGTGTAGTTTTTAATTGAATAATAAGAGTTTATACTATACTTGTTTAACATACCATTAGTGGAACCTCTAACCTTGACATTTGTTATTATCAATGTTTAATCCTTATATTAATATTTCATATTAAAGTTCTCATTTTTTTCTTTTTCTTCTCTTTCTTTTTCTTTACTACTACTACTACCACTACCACTGTTGTTGTTGTTGTTGTTGTTGTTATTATTGTTATTGTATTATTGTTATCTGTAATTTATATAATTAACCTTCTTGTGGTTCGATCCCGGTCTTGCTGAGTTATTTATTACTTCGACACTCCTACACTTAGAAGAAGACATCAATATTTTAATTGTGTTAGTTACCATCTCCCGATTGTTCTTAATGATGGTACAACCCTTTTAATAAGTTATTATGGAGTTTGTTTTAAATTGTGGATTTAAGTAAAAAAAAAATGTCCAAGTAAGAAAATAAATATTTATGTATTTGATTTATATAAAAATTTAAAGTTGTTATAATTTAGATCATGCTTATTTATAAGTGTTTTTATTTTTATATTTTATTGGCTAGATAACGGAGAAAAAAAGTGATTTTTAGATTATTATTAATTTTAGGTAAGAGTTATTTTGTTTAACACTTTATAATATATTATTTCTTTTATAGTGAATTTCTTTAGTCATTGGATGGTGGAGTAAGTTTAATTTACTAAATCATGTAAATTTTATTTATATTTTTATATGATTAATTGTAATTGTGTTTATATTTTTGAACTTGTGAATTGGTTTGAGGAAATTGTGTATTATATTATTAATAAAAATATATTTAAAGAACAACCTTGCAATTTTGCTGTAAGAAGACAAAGAAGATAAATGAAAAATATAATTATGCTAATTTAATTAATTAATTAATTAATTTTTTGTTATGCAAATTTTTTTTTATAATTATTTAATTAATTAAGGTTATGTTTTTTTTTGTAGTGTAATAAAAAATAAATTAGAAAATACTTTCTAATATTTGGTTATGTCATGCAAAACAAGCTAGAAAATAACTTATTAATGTTTTATTTTTTTCAAGTTTATTGAAATAGTGAGGAACAAACCTTATAAATTAAAAAGTTGAATGAGAATGAAATTGAAAAAAATATAGTTTCATAAATTATTTCAAATAAAATAAATAATAATCAAAATAATAGAGATCAAATGTTTAAAAAAAATGAAAGATAAAGAAATTAAAATAATAATATTAACATTTCATAAATTATTTCAAATAAAATAAGTAATAATTAAAATAATGAGGATCAAATTTGATAAGTAAAATTTTTTAATAAAAAAATAATAAAAGAAAAAAATAATAATTATAAAAATAAGGAAAAAAATTAATATAAAAATTAAATTTTAAAAGATAAAATTAAAAAATAAATATTCAAAAAAATATATATATACCAATCAAAAGTCTGAGGATCAAATTTAATATAATTAGTAAATAATATAATATTTTTAAATTTTTCACAACTGTTAGAAAATATTTTCCATCCAATTTTTTTTATAAAAGTATTTTTTTAAAAATGAAATTAAATTTTTATTTAATTAAAAAGTATTTTTTATTGATCAAATTTTTTAATAATAAATAAACATAATTTTTTTAAAAAATAAATTTTCACATAAAAAAAACATAACTTAAAAATAAACTTGCAACAACATGAATAAAAAGCCAGACTATATCCATTATATAGGCCATGTGGTTGTCGGGTTTACCTGCTAAAACCAGCTTAATAGAAAAAACATTATATTTCAATATTTTTTTAATATGAAAATGTTAAATCAATGTTGTTTTATAAGTGTTTTTTTTTTTTAAGAAAAAGTTAATTAGGCGACACTTTAATCAGTTCTGACAAAGTTTACTAAAAAAGTTTAGAACACGGCCGGATCTAACGAGCAGGTTATGAGTCATCACAATGATTTATTTAGCTTCACTGAATTTAATTACATTGCTGAGAAGTTATCCACGACCACGACAGCGCCACCCGGGCAACTTCCTAGTATTAGCTAAAGAACCCAGCCCAGGTGTTGTTAAAGTGTTTTAAGAATTTTCAATCAAATCCTTCCTTCCTCCTCGTTTTTATTAATCATGAGCAGCAGCAGCATATCGAAACACAGACGGCCTCGGACAGACAAAAAACAACATGAAGCTTTCCTTCTCAATTCCATCAAATTCGAATTCAAAAAAGCCAGTCTCAGACAAAGACGAAGGCCAATCAGATGATAGCAACACCAAACAATATGTCACCGAATTCGATCCCACAGAAACCCTACAAAGCACTCGAACCCCAATTATCAAACCTATACAAAACGAATACCAACCCCACAAAAAATTGAAAAACATCGATCTCCTTCTCCAACCTTACCCCTCCACCGACCTACGTTTCGAACTCCAAACCTTGTCCCCCGACCCCCCCGATCCCATGTCTTTCGGCCTCAATCTCCGTCAGCCCACCGCCACTTCTCTGACGAAAGAAGCTAGAGTTGAAGATGTGATGTTGGAGAAATTGAGATATGATTTGAAGAGGTTGCCAGAGGATCGAGGGTTTGAGGAGTTTGAAGAAATGCCAGTTGAGGATTTTGCCAAAGCTTTGCTTAAGGGTTATGGTTGGCATGAAGGGAGAGGTGTCGGAAAGAATGCTAAAGAAGATGTTAAAATCAAGCAGTACACTAAAAGAACTTATAAAGAAGGTTTGGGCTTTTTTTCTGCTTCACTTGATTCAAAAAATAGTAATAAAAATAGTAGCAATGGTAATGGTAGTGTTAAAGAGAAAGAATCAGAGAAGAATAAAGATGGGTTTTCTGTGGGTAAAGAAGTTAGAGTGATTTTTGGTAAAAAGGAAAATTTGGGTTTGAAAGGTACGATTGTAGAGAGGCTGGGTTCGGATTCGATTATTTTGAGGGTAGAAAAGAGTGGGGAGAGTGTGAAAGTTCGGGTTTTTGCAGAATTGGGGTCGGGAGAAGAGGAGAGGTGTTTGAAGGAATTGAAGGATTTAAAGATAAAAGAAGAGAAGAAATCGAGTGACGGGGATAGGGAACACCGGCCTGTTAATAAGAGGAGCGTGGAGAGTAGAGAAAGTTTGATAATTGGGAATGGTGGCATTGTTAAAGAGAGAGGAGTTCAGTGGCTTAGGAGTCATATTCGGGTTAGGATAATTAGTAAGGACTTGAAAGGGGGTAAATTGTATTTGAAGAAAGGAGAGGTGGTGGATGTGGTCGGGCCTTACAAGTGTGATATAAGTATGGATGAAAGTAGGGAGTTGGTGCAAAGTGTAGATCAGGATCTTCTTGAGAATGCATTGCCTCGTCGGGGGGGTCCAGTTCTTGTTCTTTATGGGAAGCATAGGGGAGCTTATGGGAATTTGGTTCAAAGGGACATGGACAGAGAGGTTGGGGTTGTGCAGGATTATGGTAGCCATGAGTTGCTTAATGTCAAACTCGAGCAAATTGCAGAATATATTGGAGATCCCAGCTACATTGGCTATTGATTCTTTTGGTTAGTATTGCAGACATCCCAGTTCCATCCATGGGTTTTTTGGGATACTTTGTCTTGATGCTTATAGTGATATATGTGTATCTTTTCGGAATTTCAGATACTATGAGGAATTTATGGGTCTTGTGCTATTTTACTTGCTACTGTTGCTTCAGAAGATACTTTAGATAATAAATTGTTTTTCAATCTTGTTTCACTATTTTCACTAATTCTAATGCAAATGCATGTTGAAGCATATGATTAATATGAACTTGGAAAAAAATTTTCATCATAGGTGAATAAAATTGCTTTTTGACAAACTCTTGCTATTCCAAAATGCTTTTAAATTTGAATTGCCGTTGTTGCTTTAGAAGATATTTTAGAGTTTTGTTTATTTGCTGGAAAGTAATTTTTTTTGAAAGTGAATTCTAGAAAAATAAATTATTTTTTGATGTTTGGTAATGTAATGAAAAATAAGTTGAAAAACACTTTTCAGTGTTTGATTATTTCATGGAAAATAAATTGAAAAATAATTTATTAATATTTTATTTTTTTTAAGTTTATTAAAATAACAAGAAATAAATCTTACAAATTAAAAAGTTGAATGAGAATGAAATTAAAAAAAATATAATTTTATAAATTATCTCAAATAAAATAAATAATAACCAAAATAATAAAAATCAAATTTAAAAAATAAAAAAATTAAAAGATGAAGAAATTAAAATAATAATAATTAACATTTTATAAATTATTTCAAACAAAATAAGTAACAATAAAAAAAAAAGGATTAAATTCAATAGATAAAAAATTTCAATTAAAAAATGATAAGGAAAAAGTAAATAACAATTATAAAAATGAAAAACAAAGTTATTATAAAAATTAAATTTTAATGGATGAAATTAAAAAAACAAATATTCAAAACAAAATATATATAGCAATCGAAAGTTTAAGGATCAAATTTAATATAATCATAAAATATTATGATATTTTTAAATTTTTTATAACTTTCAGAAATTGTTTTTTATTCAAAATAAAAAGAAAATATTTTCTTAGAAACCAAGTCAAATTTTTCTTTAACTGAAAAATATTTTTTTAACAAAAAATATATTTTATTATTTAATTTTTCTAATGACAAACAAACAAAAAAAATTTTAAAAATAATTTTTTAAAAATCACTTTTCAGGACACAAACAAACCTAAATGCAAATCGTTTTTCTATCTTGTTTCATTATTTTCACTGATTCTAATACAAATGATGATGGTTCATGTTGAAGCATGATTAATGTGAATTTCAAATGAAAATTTCATCGGATGTAAATAAAAGTGCTTTTCGACAAACTCTTGCTATTCTAAAATGCTTTTAAATTTCAATTTTGAAGATCATAAGTTGCATAAGCTTCTGTTTGAATTATCTTTAAGTTCTCAGCTGGTAATTATTACTGGCCCCAGTTTTTAATCCTTAAACTGTTGACTGGGGCCATCTTTTATTTTTTTCATTGGCCTTCACTTAATAATCTTAGCCAGATGTCTTTTCTTGCTCAAGTTCCAAAGTTCGTGCAAAACTAATGAAATCAGGTTCCATGGTTATTCTAGGCTTCTAATCATATAGGTCAAGCCACTGAGAATTCTTGTTATTGCAGGAGAATTTCAGACAAGATGTTAGGGGATTTGCAAATAATTTGGAATAGGAAATAAGATTAGTGGGGTTGCACCTTACTAGAAGGAGAAAGTATTGACAGGCTTCCCTTTTTTTCTTTCCTCTTCCTGCTCCCGTAACTCATTTGATCACTGAAAGGGTGCTTGAAGGGATCAGGGGCTGTATCTTTAAGATTCTGTTTGGCACTCAAGTTTAAATGGGAAAAAAAAAAAATCAAATAATGAAAGACAGATAAACCTATTACCACACTACCTTTCTTGGCTCTTTGGAATTAATTTGCTAGGAGTTTGTAGTGTCATGTCTGATAAAAAGGGTACATCATCTGATCCACGAGGTGCTAAGGCTGAAAATTGCCACTCAAAATTTGGTTGTGATTGGAATCTTGCTATGTTTCAAAAAACTTTATCCCTTTCCTTTTAACAAATGAAAAACAGAAATGGTTGTAGAACAAAGATAGTTTCTTCCATCATTATGAATGATTATAAAAATTTTGGTTTGCTGTTTTGTGCCATCTTCCTTGCTCTCTCTCTCGCTCTCTTTCTCTTTAGATTCTCTTATCCCAACTTTGAGCCGTCACCACCGTGTCTCCATAAAGCAGCACCCGAAATCTTTGGTTTGAGGTGAAACTCGCTCTAGCATGTTTGGTTTTCAATGATAAAATTAATTTCTACTCTTATACCATTTTGAAACCAGTTATTGGTTTCGATTTTCTGTGTTCAGGAGTACAAATAAAAACCATTTTAATGTTAAGTATATTTACCACGCACTTTTGGTCTGATATCATTATGGAATCTATTAGTTGCTCTTGCTGATATTGTTTGCTGCTAGATTTTGAATCTTGTGTTTCTTGTTGGCGTGATTATTGTAATTCCAAGGAGCAAGCATATTGAACTCAAGCTTGCTTTGATTTCTGAGTTTTTTTATTGCCGCTTATCTTTCTGATTTAACAATTTTAGCTCTGATATGTCTGCAGGGCGAGTGCTCATGCATAACACAGAAGGAGCATGTTCAGATTTTTCCGATATTTGATTGTGGAGTCCCAAATTTTGCCCATTCCTGTACACAACTATTGCCTTCAGCTGTCCTGTAATTGGTCTTTTGGTTGTAGTTACATGACATTCTGCAACAGGATTAAGATCAGTCAGATGGAGAGACCTTCCTCGGTTTAAATATCTGAAGCAACATGTCATTAGCCATTTTCAATGGAAAAAACGAAATTTGAAAAGCTAGATTGCCAGTTTAATTGCTATAATTGCCTAATTGGTTATCTGAATGCAGATTACATTTGGAATGGTAATGGCGACTGCAATGTAAACTGATATTGACTCTATGGCTTGTGTGTAGAATAAATACACTTGTAACACTAGTTGGTATAACAATGCAGTAAAAGAGATCACAGTGGCTCAGTGTAAGGGGTGATTATTTTTTGTTTGGTAGGATTTTTATCTTTAAAAAATAACCAAAATAACTAAATTAAAAGGAAAAAAAGGACCCAAACCAAACTAGAACCAGTCCAAACTGATCGGTTTTAATTTGGTTTGGGTCTGGTTTTTGAGGTTGAAAACCATAAAAACCTATAGTTACTTTTCAGAAGCTGCTTTTTTTTTTGTTCTTTCATTCTCCTTTTAACAGGCTTAGTTTTTGGTTTTCAAGAAACAATAAGATCATAACATGGAGGAACTTCTTGAGTCTGCATTTCCTTTCTCTTAAGAGAATGGAACCAAACCCATGGTTCTTCGTATCAAAGAAGAGCATGCTAGGGTCTCTTTGGATTGGTAGACGGCAATTTTGTTTTGGGAGTATAACCTGCCAGAAATCAAATGGATTTTCTAAGAGTGTTAGATCGTTTGCTAGGAGTCACAATCCTCTCCTTTTCTTCTAGGGTTTTGCTTAAGTCTACCATTTTTTTTGAGATGGGAGCAACGATGTCATTATGAAATAAATGAAAATTGAAAACGTTGGAGGAGACGGGTGACTGTGTGGAAAGAAAAATAGATAAATAATCTGCTAAATATATCGAACTGAACCAGATATTTCTTCGAATATTTTAACTGGTTCAATCAATTTTTTTACTAGTTTAGTTTTTTCAAGTAATTTTCTTTTGTTTTATCGATTAAATTGGTTTTTCAATTTTTTTACACACCCCTCCGTGCTGTTTTGCTGCTTACCACCAAAGAAGAAAGCATTGAAGCTGCCTCGTGAACATTGATCCGCGTGAAACAGGACAGTGTATTAGACCCCCTGACTGAAAACTAGACATTTTTTCAAGAATAACACCGCCGTGAAACGGCATAGAGTCGACCGGATGTGTTTAACGAAGGCAATGAAGCATGGAGTTTACACATGCGGTCGAAGCACAAGAGTGTTGATATAATTTCTTAGAGATTCTCGTCGATTTTTAGTTTTCAAATCCCTCTTTCGTAGAGATCAAATCTCCTTTGGTCAGGTAAATCATTTTTCAGGGAGAAAAATATTGCACCTTTCACGTCCCACTTCCTTTTCTCGTATCGTATGCTGCGGTGTCCATCAGCAGCATTTTCCGAAAGCTGATTCTTTGCCACAACGTCCAAAAAGAGAGGCAAAGGAGAAAGTGGCAGTTCCACGTGCTCCCTCTCGTTGCCTGCCAAATTATGTGGATGGTTTGCAGTGTGAAAGTGATTATTGTGATGGTGATTGTTTTTAAAATAATCTATATACTGTAATATATATTAATATTTTTTTTATTTTTTAAAAATTATTTTTAATATTAATATATTAAAATGATTTAAAAGGTCTATATCATATTAAAATTTTAAAAAAACTTTAAATTTCTTAAAAATACAAGTTTAACCACGTCCCAAACAGTTCCTAAACCGCCCTTCAATAATTAACACCTCAGTGGGGATGGAGGGATGGGTGTCATGATGGGCATTCCCGTTTAAAAAACAAAAACTCATTCTAAAATTAATCTATTTTATATTTTTGTTTGTTCTTACAACCAAAGTACCCGATATCACTAGTGTAATATAATATAAGACAGGATTTTGGCATTTCCCATGGAAACACTACTGGTGGTCTGTAGTGGACAACAACGTGGACTAACACCGACAATCTCAAAGCTTAGGCATCATCATAAACTCCCTCCTCCTCACCTCTTCCCCACTTCGACAACCACCTGTACACCAGCCGTTACATTCTCTTCCAGGTTCTTCTTTCTCAACCATCACCCGACCATGGCTTTTTTAGTTCTGCTTTTTGATTGAGTTTAGGTAGGAAATATTAATTTGGGAATCACATGGTTGAAGTTTTGAAATATCAGGTTCATGTTAGTTCAGTTTTATATATGATGCATGCATGCGGAAGCGTTCCCACTTTCTGATTTTTTTTTTTTACCAATTAATTCTATTGATATAGGAATCATTATTTTGACATCTAAGATCATTTAGCATCCTTCATTTCCTTTAATTACTGAAGCAGTGCTTCATTTGTCCATGACTATTTTTTTTAATTGTGCTTCTTTCTTTGATTGATTGAATTTCTCTTCAAACTTTGGCATGCAGAAAGAGGAGGCTTAACAAGAAGTTAAGTTGCAGGGGATTGATGTCAAAAATGGCTGATCATGATCAAGCTAAGGTAGTCGCTGCTGATGTTGTCTCGGGGGATATGATTTTTCAGCCTATCTTGGAGGATGGGATTTTTCGATTTGATTGTTCTGCAGAAGCTAGAGCTGCTTCATATCCCAGCCTTTCATTCATCCGTAGCAAAGATAGGGACACGCCAATCATGAGTCAAAGTGTTCCTTCATATAGCCCTGCTTATGAATGTGTTTCTGGGAAGCAGATTGTTAAATTCGAGGTGGGTAGTTACAGATTTCCCGTATTGGTACCCATCTAAATGTAAATTTGAAATCTTTTATGTTCATATTTTTGATTTATTCCGAGTTTGACAGCTTACAATTTGTTTGGGGGTTTAGTTTCCTGATGGTACCACCTTTTATGGAACTGGAGAAGTTAGTGGACAGCTTGAGAGGACCGGAAAAAGAGTAAGTGTTTTTGTTTGATGCAACAGCCGTGATTGGTTTGTTTTTTGTATGTGGTTCTTTACATAGAAGATATTTTAATGTAGGTTTTCACATGGAACTCGGATGCATGGGGTTATGGTCCTGGAACTACTTCATTGTACCAGTCACATCCTTGGGTGCTGGCTGTTCTTCCAAATGGAGAGGCGTTAGGGGTTCTTGCAGACACCACGCTACGCTGTGAGGTGACGTGCCAATAATGAATTTTTTTTTTATTGTTTTATCCCTTGTATGTTTCCCTAATTCTAACATTCACCCTTACCATCAATAAGCAGATTGATCTGAGGAAGGAATCAGTAATTCAGTTCATTGCTCCATCATCGTACCCTGTTGTTACATTTGGTCTTTTTGCTTCTCCCACAGATGTTCTGAAATCTTTGTCTCACGCCATTGGTAACTTCCTAACCATTTTAGATTTGATTTGCTTCTTGAATCTGTTCTCTGGTTCAATTGCTATTTTTATGGATGCCCTGTTAATTGTCGGCTCCTTTCATGTGTTATTGCGTTTGTTCCATTTACTTATTGTGTGTGTTTATGGAAAGAAAAATATATTGTAAAAAATGGACTCTTTACTGTTACAGTTAGAGAGGATTTTTGGTGACTTGATCTTTGTTTTTTGGGTTTTGGAATTGTTTTGGTGTTTCTGATGTTTTGATCTGGAGTTTCTTATGTGATAATGGCTTTTGTTATGAGCATGTAGAGAGGTTCGTGGAGAAATTAGAGAGTAGAGAAATGGGAATCAGTGTATATCCTCTTCCTTATCAAATAATAGTGGAGGGGTAATGGCAAATTGACTTTTGAATTGGCTAAAACGAAGAGAAATATGTGCGGGAAGAGGAGAGAATATAAAAGGTTGAAATGATGAAGTGGGCTGCATAATGATGGCGGCTTAACTGCAATGAAACAGTTGGGATCTTGCTAGGGGCAGGCTCCTAAGATGATTGGGGCATGGAACTTTTCCAAAATGAGAATTTGAATTAATTTGGCATTACTGACGAGTGACAAGGGTTTTCAGTTCACAATGGATGGCTTTCTTCTTTCCTTTTTTTTATCCTGAAATTTGGAACATCTAAGACTATTTTTTCCACTTTGTGGGCTAGAAAGCATTCAGTAACAGCCAGAGCAGACGCTAGGATTTTATTTTATTATATTTGAAAAAATCTGGTTTGCTAGTTGTTTATGCTGTGTCACTTTCCTCAGGAACTGTTTTTATGCCTCCAAAGTGGTCATTAGGCTATCAACAATGCCGGTGGAGCTATGATTCAGATGAGAGAGTTCGCGAGGTGCACTTTTTTAGCATTCATGCATGTAAAATGTTAACTATTACAGGATTTCAAGCTAGTCCCCTGCTCTGATCTTTTCTTCTTAGCTGTGGAAAGACAGTTTTCAATGTTATATTCCCAAAGTTCTGTTCACCTCATATTAGAGGCCCTCAATTGCTTAAAATTGTTTCCTTCATTCATATTATTTGACATTGTATATCTGTTCTGGCTGCTGAGTCTTGTAAATTTGCAGATTGCCAGAACATTTCGAGAGAAGGGCATACCATGTGATGTTATATGGATGGATATTGACTACATGGATGGCTTTCGCTGTTTCACATTTGATCAGGCATGTGCTTTGCTTGAATGATCCTTTGTTGACAAGTTCATTGTATTTGAGAAGAGGGTTTGGATTTTTATTTGAGGTGGGAAGGGGTTTCACTAATGGAAAGGACATCAGTTTAGTTTCGATGTTTAATGAGGGGTAGATAAAGGAAATATTTATTGAATTATAATGTCATATTATACTAATATTTTCAGGAACGTTTTCGAGATCCACAATCTTTGGTAAAGGATCTCCATGATGATGGATTTAAAGCAATTTGGATGCTTGACCCTGGTATCAAGAAAGAAGAAGGATATTTGATCTATGACAGTGGTTCTGAAAATGATGCATGGATCAAGAAAGCAGATGGGGAGCCATTTGTTGGTATGAATGTAGCATGGCATGCTTTAGTAATTACCCTTAATTTTCTTGCATTTATATTGACAAGTTATGGTTTTATTGCCACATCCAGGGGAGGTATGGCCTGGGCCCTGTGTTTTTCCTGATTTCACACAATCAAAAGTTCGTGCTTGGTGGGCTCTTTTAGTTAAAGATTTTACATCTAATGGTGTTGATGGCATATGGAATGATATGAATGAGCCAGCTGTTTTCAAAGTAATTCTGTGCTTCTTTCTCAAGCCTTCCATTTCTGGCTGTCATTTCTTGGTCTCATTACTTTGCTTTTCAGACTGTTACAAAGACGATGCCTGAGAGCAATTTACATCTAGGAGATGAAGAAATTGGAGGTTGTCAGAATCATTCACACTATCACAATGTATTCCCCCAAAACTGTAATCTCTTCCCCCCCCCCCTGTGGCAAGATAATGATATCTAAGAATGGGATGCCAGTGCTATTATTTTCTTCAGTATTATGCATTCTTGCCAGCAACCCTCTGGAAGAACTGTTTCGTCTAATTTATGAACTGCTTGCTCTTCTGATGGTTTGTTTGCGTTCATCACTGTGAAGAAAATAATTTCTGAAATTCTAGTCATTCTCGTTGGTTTCTCACTTATAGGTATATGGCATGCTTATGGCAAGATCAACATATGAGGGGATGAAGTTAGCTGATGAAAATAAGCGTCCTTTTGTACTCACAAGAGCTGGATTTATTGGTAGTCAAAGGTATGCTGCAACATGGACGGGAGATAACCTTTCAAACTGGGAGCATATACACATGTCTATCTCCATGGTACTTCAATTGGTAAGCCTATTTTTTACCCAAAGAGAAGCAGGTAAATTGACTTTGTTTTTCGCCTTTTAGTATGTTATAATTTATGCTTTTATCTATCTCATATGTGTCCCTAGATCCTCACATCATCATTTTTGTAATGCTTTGGTTTTTTTCCCTTCCAAGGCTGAAGAGTCATTTCCTATTAGCTTCTCTTAAAGGCCATGTGTAAATGGTAACCCTTGGATTTGACCATTGCACCATATGTTATAAAATTTAGTACTTGGTTTTGTTTCTTTAGAGAGACAAACTGTTGTCAGAAAGGGAAAGTGCTCCATTTTACAGAATGAAATTAAAAGTTTTACTTTCTCTTCTTGCAATACGGTCATTTTCTCTAATTTAAGTTTTACACTATGGATAGGGACTCAGTGGCCAGCCACTCTCTGGACCTGATATTGGTGGATTTGCTGGAAATGCAACACCCAAACTTTTTGGAAGATGGATGGGTGTGGGTGCTATGTTTCCTTTCTGCCGTGGGCATTCTGAAAAGAACACAAATGATCATGAGCCATGGTCTTTTGGGGAAGAGGTTGGTGACACATGATTGCAATTTGATACCTCTCACTTATTTCTTACTTGTGATATGAACTTGGATGTTTCATTTTGTGCACAGTCTGGAGCAATTGATATTTGCAAGAACATTGTCATCTGTTGTAGCTGCTAAAAGTTTACCTTCTATATATGTTCCAGAATCGCATTACCTCTTGTTAAGATCATATATTTTTATAGCTTTGTTGCCACCATAATTTTTCCCTGTTGCTGGTTAATGTAGCTACTTTTTATGTTCTACGATCAATTTTTATTGCTTACTAACTTTAGTTCCATTAGTGTGAAGAAGTGTGCCGTCTAGCATTAAAGAGGCGCTATCGACTTCTACCGCACATATACACTTTGTTTTATTTGGCACACACAACTGGTATCCCAGTGGTAACTCCAACTTTCTTTGCTGGTACGTCCTTGTGCAGTTGAATAATCTTACTTCATTTAAGGAACTTCAGAATGTTTTTACATTCATTATGGTCACTTATTGTTTCCGTGTAAATTATCTATGCAGATCCAAAAGATCCTGGCTTAAGGACCACTGAAAATTCGTTCCTGCTGGGTCCTCTTCTTGTCTTTTCAAGGTTCTCATTCTCCTTATTTAAAGATTCATGCTAGCTTAAATGTGTTTGATTTACTTGATTTCCTCTCACACTATGTGAGCTGGGTCGTAGTTTTAATTCAAATTCTAGATTTTAGATTGTAGATTAATAAGGCCATAAGAGGCAACAGTGTTATTGACAACCATTTTATCAGCGGGGAGGTTCATTAAGGGGGTAACTTATATGCATTATACACAGTTTAGTGATCAGTTGGCCAGTGTCTTTATTAACTGTCTTGGTGATAAAATCTCTATATCTTGCAAGATGTGCTTGAGAGACACCTGTGCTGTTGTGCACCATTTTGAGGGGCAGTGTTGGTAGGAGTATTTATATAATACTGTATATTGGCTTGCTTGATGCCTAACATTCTTGCAAGAAAGTAGAATATGCCTATACAGTATAATAGTTCTGTATGCATTGAGGAACAATTACAATGTCATCATCTTCACTTGTCGTAATTCTTTTTGGTTGTGTTTGTCTCATGGGTGATAACTGATAGAGCTTTTTGTAGATAGTGTTTTCTTGCAGCATCCCTATGCAATTCATACTAATCCTCTTGTATTTTCTTTAGCACCATTGCTGATCAGGGAACAGATAGATTGCATCCAGTGCTGCCCAAGGGAATCTGGTTGAGATTTGATTTTGATGATTCACACCCGGTATCTATTATTTTCATCTTGCTCTACTTCATCTAATTATATCTTCTTACTTACCTTTATATGTAACAGGATTTACCGACATTATATTTGCAAGGAGGATCAATAATTCCTTTGGCTCCCCCACATCAGCATGTTGGTGAAGCAAATCTGTCAGATGACTTGACACTCCTTGTAGCTTTAGATCAAAATGGTATTTCTCACGCTTGTTAGTTTTTATAAAGGGCAGGTGTTGAATTGTTTGCTCAAAGATGTGAAGTTTGATATGTTGGACCTCATAAACCCCTAATTCCATTCATAAGCTTGGAAATTAGACCATGGCAAGCCATGGAGTTATAGGGTGTTAAGTGTGGTGAATTTGGATACTCTGAATAGTAACATGCACCCCCCCCAAAAAAAAAAAACCCAAAAAAAATAAAAACAAAGTATCAATTGCAATTAGCATGCCAGTATTAGGAATTGGGTAAGTTTGGGGAAAGTATCATTTTCCCCTCAGTGTTCCCACAACCTGCATTATACTAATGCAATCTTAATCACTTTTAACTGATGAGACATTTTTTTAAGCCCGTCCTACTGTTTTGTGAAGCAAAATGTTGGTTGACAAAAGGTACCTTCTGGTTCTTTACATTTGTGCATGTGTATTGGTGGGCGAATGTATGTTGATGGATTGGTTTGACCTGGTTGCATTACATTTCTGCATTTGTAGGGCACGCTGAAGGATTACTATTTGAAGATGAAGGTGATGGGTATGAATTCACCAGAGGTGGATATCTGTTGACACGTTATGTCGCCGAACTTCAATCTTCAGCTGTTACTGTCAGAGTTTCCCAAATGGAAGGATCATGGAAGAGGCCCAGACGCCGTCTGCATGTGCAGTTATTGCTTGGTGGAGGTGCAATGGTATGTCTTATGTTGTCAATGAACATTGTTAGGGCATGCTTGGCGTTCACTGTAAACTACCACTGGTGAAACATATGTTTAAAATATTTATTAATCTTTTTATCCTTGAGCAGCTTGACTCATGGGGCATAGATGGAGATGTCCTGAAAATCAATATGCCCACAGAAGTTGAAGTTTCTACACTGGTGTCCACCAGTGAGAAACAATACAGGACCTGGTTAGGTATTGATACTTCTTTTTGGTTGTCAATATCCTCTATTTTCTGCCTTTTTGTAATTTTTTATACATTAGTTATAAACTATTTTTAAAACATTTAGGCCCATAATTCTTGATGGTTAAAAACTCATCATTTTCTTCTTTAGTTTAGTCTCCATTTTGATTTTCATGAAGAGAATATTTACTTTTCTCAGGGCATATGTATTCAATATGTAGGCCAGAATAGAATAATCTCCTTTCTTCTTGTTTCTTCTTGAAATTTCACTTGCACATCTTCGTTTTAGTATGTCTCATTCAGTTGTGTGTTCCTTTGGTAATCATATTTAGATGGCTATGATGCCCTCCAAGGATAGGGCTTTCTGTGTGTTTAAAGGTTTGAAAAGGATAGACACTAATTGGCTTATTGTAGTTGAGGAGGCTGTTTGTGGTTTTCTAACTCTGCCTTTATGTCTTATTGCTAGAGTTCGTGGAATTTTTTCCTTTATGGTGGTTGAGATGCAGGAATGATGGAAATCATTTCTTGTCTTCCTTGCAGTCTTTTTACGAATATTTAATGTATATAGTTTAGGTGGATAAGCTTGTCATTCCACCCTTTTGAATGCATGACATAGTTCTTTCCAAATGCTATTTTTTAGGTTTTATTTTTATTTTCAAATCAGTTTGTGTCCTCACAGATAACTTCTAAAATGCAGAATGTGCCAAGCATATTCCAGATTTGGAAGAGGTTTCTGGACCCAAGGGAGTAGTGGAGCTTTCAAAAGTCCCTGTTGAATTGAAAAACGGTGATTGGATTGCTAAAGTAGTTCCCTGGATTGGAGGCAGAATTATTTCCATGGAGCACCTTCCTTCGGGTAATGCTTACAACCCAGCAAAACTTTTCTTTCTTTTTCTTCTTTTTTTTTTAAACCTGGCCAAGGTAATTTGAAGTTCTTGAGAGCAGAGGTTAATCTAATATGATCCAAAAACTCACTATCTACTTCTATTGGCAATGATTGAAGGAACACAGTGGCTTCATAGCAGGGTTGAGATTGATGGATATGAAGAGTATAGTGGTACCGAGTACCGGTCAGCAGGATGTTCTGAAGAATATAGTGTCATTGAGTAAGTTGCTGACTTGTTTGACTAATTTCATTGTAGTTTTTGATCTTTGGGAACATAAATGATTCCAATGAAATTCCTTTCTGATACAAAGCCCAATTCTTCCTTATCATTGAATATTCAAGTAGTGCAGGGTAGAGAAATAGAGTGAGTTATTAACTTATGTAACTGATAAATCAAACAACAATTCTTAACTTCCTAGAGAATTTGTTTTGTTTTCAGAATATCAATCTATATCAAAAATATAAAATAAAAATAAATAGATAAATTTCTATTCTTGTCGTGTGGATCGAATTTATGGAGTTTCCCTATTTTCAATATGGATAGTTTGACCTTACTGAGGCACTTTTGGGGACCTCTTCTTTCCTTAATGCATTTGTTCTGTTTTCACATACTTGAAAAGAACTGTAGTCCCTTGCTTTTTCTGTATCTGCTTATGGAGTTTCCCTATTTTCAATATGGATAGTTTGACCTTACTGAGGCACTTTTTGGGGACCTCTTCTTTCCTTAATGTGTTTGTTCTGCTCTCTCATACTTGAAAAGAACTGTAGTCCCTGGCTTTTTCATGTATATGCTAGATACCCATGTTTATGCCTGTAATCATTGCTTGTAGGCGGGATCTTGAGCATGCAGAAGAGGAGGAATCTCTTATTTTAGAAGGTAATATTGGTGGAGGGCTGGTTCTTCGACGGCAGATATCTATACGCAAAGATAATCCAAAGATTCTCCAGATTGACTCTGGCATTATAGCCCGCAGCGTTGGTGCTGGTTCTGGTGGATTTTCAAGGTTAGATCCAGAAACATTCCTTATCTATGATGATTTTAATTTCTGAGCTACCATTAAGAGGATCTGTGCTCTTTAGGCTTTCTTTGCACCAACCCATAATGACATTGTCAATCCATCACTTGGAGATATTGTTTGACTGTTTTTCCATCACAGTTACCATCTATCATTTTGTTGTGCTAAACAAATTAAAGAACATGAATTATGAAGTATGACAACATGCATTGCACAAGCTGTTTTGCAGTCTTTTACCAGAAGATGCATTCTGGAATTGGTTTTGAAATTGCATTTTACTTGTTGTTTCTATACAAAATCAGTCTTTTCACATGAGATAATCTTCAAAAACGTTAATTTCCCAGAAACAATTTTCTACTTCATTGTTTCTTTACAGGATTGCAGTCTTTTTACATGACCTTAAAAAGTACTCAATTTTCCTCATGTTTACTCATTTGAATATTCTTTGTTTCTTCCTGTTTGGTCCTCCCCTATGCTTAATGTGTGCTAGGGCCGTAAGCTCACATTCTTTTCTTTTAATCATTATACAAGCATGCGCCAACATGTATATAAAGCTATGAATACCAAACTATTGTTGTTTCTGTGTTGTAGACTGGTTTGCTTGAGAGTACACCCGACGTTTGCTCTCCATCACCCCACTGAAACTTTTGTCTCATTCACCTCCATTGATGGATCAAAGCATGAAATATGGCCTGAATCCGGGGATCAGTTCTATCAAGAAAATCTTCTGCCTAATGGTTAGTTCCTTGTCACCCTATGTTATGGTGTTTATATGGATTTTGTTAAATAATTTTTGTAGTGGAAAATGTAGAATGTAAATGGATCTGGAATGGATAAAGAAAGGAAACAAACCATGAGATCAAGCAAAGTTGGCACAGGACTATTCCTTACAAAGCAGAGGTCCTGAAGTTGACTCAAGTCCCTGCTGTTAATCCCAAAATTAACAATAGAGATGGGAAGCTCTAGGGAACATTTCATTAACAAGTAACAATCCTCGAGGTGGAGATCACTGTGATCATCCTTCATAATTACAAAATAATCGTTATCACAATGCTAAAATTTTAGTTAATGCAAGTATCAAGAAACAGTGTAAAGTAGTAAGTGTAATTACAATAACCTCAGCACTGCTCCAGTCATTGAATATTTCATTAATTTTTGCAAGAACTGTGGGTCTCCTAAAGTAACAGTTTATTGAGAGCGTGTATAGTGCATTTGTTGGGCCTAATAATGTTTGTAAATCTTGATATCATTCATTGCGTTTCTTTCAGGTGAATGGATGCTGGTGGATCAATGTCAGGGCTTGGCTTTAGTCAATCGGTTTAACATTAATGAGGTTTTTAAGTGTTACATCCATTGGGGAACAGGGACAGTAAATCTGGAGCTGTGGTCTGAAGATAGGCCTGTTTCAAAGCAATCGCCTCTCACAGTCTCCCATGGGTATGAGGTGAGAGGAATCTCTTAGTTACTTGTACAAGAGATGGATGCAGAGATATTCAACCAGCAGATTTAAATTGTGGAGTTTTAACTAAAGAATGCATCAAAACTTGAACACATGTAGGAAGAATGGTAAAATCGATCTAGGAAGCCAATCTGTTGATACATACAGCACTAGGTTTCTAACATAAATCAGCATTTCTTCAATAGAAGTATTTTTATCGCTAGCCTTCGACTATGGGCATCCCGGATTCTATGGGGATGGTTAGGTTTGTAAGCTAGATATTTTTCTAACCCAAGTAACGTAGTGGCTTGAGCACCTCCTCACCATCCTGGAACGTGCTCATAAGATTACAAGGTACTTCCACTCCTAAAAAAAGCCGGGAATTGTGGCAAAACAATACTCCTATTTTACTGGATGAAGAAACGTAGGTGAAGGTCATTCAGAAACTGAAGCAGCAGGCTTTAAATGGTGGCTTCTCTAGTTATCCCTTAGCCCAAAGGTGCAACCTTTGCCATGACCAAATATTCAACTAAAAATTTCCTTCGGAACTCTACTCGCAAAACTCCGTTTTGAAAAAGCTTGAATTATATACAGAGAAATCATGTTGGTGCTACCTGAAGCCACTAGCGATAGATGATGGTCTTTATTTACACAAGAAACTTTACCTTCAATCTTTGCCCGTGCATTTGCACTTCAAAGCGTTCACTTGGAGCTCAAGGATCTCTATGTAAGGTAGTAGGACTTGTGAACATGTTAAGCTAGGTGCTCAGATTCTTCCTTTTACTTTCTTGGCCTTCTCTTTCTCGAGCAAGTAAATTATTTCTGCCTCAGGCATATCCAGAAGGATTGTATGTAGCTTGATATTAGCCTCCACCACCGTTTCCATTAGCCTGTCATTTGTTAACTTGCGTAGGCAGGCCCTTTGGATGGTCACCCAGCTTTCCTTTGATGTTAAAGCAATAATCCCTAGAGCACATCCGATGATTGTTCCGACAATGGCACCTATGGCATTTGCATTTTGTTTGTTAGAAGAAACATGTCTCTGTCAGGTTCCTTCCAGCTTTTCCCAAATATAAGACCAATCTTGCTTGTCATGGCCCAGTGGGAATGTGGTTCACAGTGCTGGTAATAAAGCAGAAGCCAGGATTGGCCTTGACCTTGACCATGAAGTTTCAAGTGTCATGACGTGCCTCCCAAACCAATTTGAAGTCCTTGCCTCCTCCGTCAATGGAAAAGGACAATTGCAACACAAAAATATCCTGAAACTCTCAGTAGCAATCATAATCAAAGCAGGAATTCACTTCGGATTATCAATTCTATCATTAATTTTCTTTTCTTTTGTTTCCTCTTTCGTCATTGAATTTGCCTTTCAGTAATCTTGAGTCACTGGCAAATATAAACTGAAAATAATAATAATGCCATAATTAATGTCAAATTGTGAGCCTCAAAAGCTTCTGTGGTAGATTGTGCATCAAATGTCTTACTTCTTTGACAATTATGAAAATGTTTTTTTATTATAGAAATAAAATTCAAAAATATTTTTCATATCATCAATAAATCCCCCTATTCACGGTAGAAAAAACCACGTAATCTTAACTTTTAACTCCTTTGAAATTAAACATCTAGGCTAACAATTCTTAGAATTCATCTCTTAAATGTATTTCACTTAGAAAATGCATGAAACAAAATAGAAGAATTGTAGCATAAAGTATATCAAATCTAGTTGTTATTAAATACATTATATAACCAATCATGCTTTTAAACTTTTTTTTTTTATCAACTCTATTGGTTCCATCTTCTCTGCTAAATTTTTCTTTTTGATTAATTGGAGTAGTTGTTGATTTGCAATTTTTCATATGAAATTTTTTAAAATTTTTATTTACATACTTCTTGTAGCAAATAAATATTTCATTCTTACTTTGATTCAAAATTTCATTTAGTGGCGGAGAGGGGGCAACTACCCCCTTAATTTTATTTTCAAAGTATTTTTTATATTAAAATATTAATATAATAGCTTTATAGGATTTTATTTTTTTTGTTAGCTGCTAGTTGATCCAAGCTCTTTTTCTTTTTACACTATTATCTCTGCCTCTTTTTTTTTCTATAAAATTTATCTTAAAGCTTTAAATTATTAATTATTATCTTAAAGCTTTACTCCAATGATGTATTTTAATCAAAAGCTAAGATTTTTAACCTATCTCATGGCTGTTTTGACACGAACGGGATCCCTTCCATGCTTCATTATTTTGTTTTTTTTTTGACAAGAAGGAAGAAATTCATAGGAACAACTCAAAAACACAAAGTTCCAATTGCTACAAAAGGAAAGATGCAGAGCATTTTGCTTTTCAAGCTGCTTCTCTTAAAACTTTATTGTTGCAAAGCTTCTTTTTGGACCGCCTGGGCAATCTATCAAATTAAAAATACAACAGCATTCCCTTGTTGGTTATAACGATGCCTCTTATTCAATAAGATTATCTAGATGCCCGTCTAGTTTAAAAATACAATAGAGATTGTTATTTAAAGTTTTTTTATTTAGAAATATATCAACATATTAAACAATCTAGAAATATATAAAAATAAATAAATAAAAAGCAGTTTCCACCGCAACACAAAAAAATCAAATCCGCAAAATGATTTGCTTCCCGCACTGCTTTCATTCCTGAGCAAGTGGAAAAGAGGCCTGATGATCACATAATTAGGATCAATATTCCTTCACATTTTCCTTTGTCTTGCTTTGCTTGTCACACACTCTACTGCCAACCAAGCACTAAAACCACATCTAGGAATATGTACGAGTGTCCGGCGACGAGTTTAAACGTTATACCGTTCAACCCTCCCTTTTCTACTCGTATTTTTCCCGAAGGCTTCTACATGAGAGCATTTTTATCTGAAATGAACAGTGTCTTCATCCTGATAATTAATACAAATCATCCTACGGAGCAATTTGAACGCTAACAATGGTAGTCTGATCTGGGATTGTATAGAAACAAGTCATTATATTCACAATGATAACGACAGAATCATTGCGATAGCCCGGATTCCATTACAATTCTCCCACAAAAGACTTAATTGGTGCCTATTATCCCCACCATAACGATGTACTCCCTTTCCCCACTTTCAAACTACACCTCCATGTTTCAAAATTTTCCGTCATTCAATCATGTAGCTATACTTGCTATTTCTGAAGGAAAAAGTTCTTCATGGTCGTTACAAACATCAATGACGAGAAAATCAACACCACAGCCATGTAAACTTATCGCTCCCACATGAAAAAACAACAAACATCATCAATTACTGGAGTTCAGATGACAAAATCGTCACACACATTCATTAACATAATGCTTTGACAGGTTGGAACAACTTCGTTTTTTTACACAAGTGACCAAGATAAATCAGCTCGATTCGGCAGGAGGCTTCTCTTTTGGATGTTTGGAGGCATAATGATCACCTAGTTGATTACTATTCGCCAGCTGAACCTGAAAGTCAAAAATCAACTTGTGTTTAGCACAAACCAAATCTATGAACCAAAAACACAAAGATCAACAACAACTACCATAAAAGGATTAGCAAAAACCTTACAAATTGCTTTTAATAAAGAAATCTGTAAAGGATTGATGTGCAAAAGAATGTTCTCGTGAACAACTGCTAATGGGGCAATTATAGCGTCTCTCAAAACTGACCAAAACACAATCTCAAGTTGATCCCTGAAAAAGAACTCCTGAAACTCCACATGCGAGATTAAACCTTGTCTAAATTTCTTATCATCTCCGTTGAAGATATGACCAATAACATGAACCTGCCATTACCTGTTGGCTGTTCTCCTTAAATTGCAGTTTGAGTAAAAGGCAAGTCTTCTTCCATAAAGGGCATCACGACCCCACCAACACATATTTAATTGAATAAAAAGAGCGCGAGATTTCATATGTACCAAAATGAGATATATGCAGGCATTTCTAGACAAGAACACACTTTGTGTGGGTGTTTTGTACTATTGTGCACGGTACTTTTCAATAGTGTTTTTCACTTTAAAATACATCAAAATAATATTTTTTTTCAAACTTGTTTTTTATTTTTGACATTAGCACATCAAAACCATCAAATAGCACTAAAAGAAAGCATCAATTTGATGATTTTTCCAGTGAAACACACTTTTGAAATGCACCCAAAAGCAGAAGCTAACACGCTCCTAAACACTCATTTCATAAATTAGCAAGTCAATGTTAGGGATTGTGGTTCAGTTTTTCAATTTAAAATGCAGGCTCATAATCCCAAATGGGTCATTCTAAAAACCATGGTTCCGAATTTCAAGCCACTTAAAACCATTGCTTTCAAAACCCAATCCAAAACACTCCTTTAGATTCCTCAGATATCATAATTTTTAAAGCCTCAATCCTTGAATTGGTTGCATTCTAAACAAGAAATTAAATCCTTTAAAATATTTAACTATTGCTTATCTCAATTTCTTATTACAGTTTTGTACTCTTGGAAGTGAATTTATGCTTTTTTTAAAGACAAGTTTTTAGGCAATTCTGTTTGCACATGGATTATTCAATTTTTGTTAAACATTACTATATGAGTTGCTTTATATTTGCAAATTATATTCAAAATATTAAAAATATATATATAACATCCATAGCTTAAAATAATTAAAATTAAAAAAATATCAAAGTCTTTTATTTCTAATAGCTAAAAATATTATGGAAATGATAGAAGCCCTTTTTCAAAACTATAGAGGGGCTGCTGAGCAATGTATTCTTCTTTTTATTGTTTATTGAATCGAATATAATAAGTGGAAGCCATAAAATTTAGTGAATAAAGAAAAAAAGGGTTTTCCTAACATGGATTGAGAAAAAAAAAGAAGATTCTATGATGTTTTGATGCACGCTTAAAATCATAGGTTCTGCTACAAAAGTGTTCGCGAAAAAAAGCTTATGGTGTTATAACAAAGGCATATTGAATGTGTTATATAGAAACATGAGATTGGATACTAAATTCAAAAAGGAATATAGGAAACATGGTATAATTAGAAAAACAGGAAAAAAATTATATAGGAAACACAAATTAGAAAAAAGAAAAATAAATAGAAAACACATATTCAAAAAGTAATATATAAATATATATGTATTAAATCAAATGTGTATAAAAGACATTTAAATGATTTAAAGGCATTACAGACTTTCAAAAGTATTTAAGGGTAACATAGATAATCAAAAGTTTTTATGCACCTTGTGACTTTATATATAGTTACATGCAAAAATATGTAAAAGAAAAGCATTAGGAGATTATTGATCATTGAAATCTTAAGAAATTAGTGGAAATAAGTTGTTCAACAAATTCTATTCTTTTTTCGGGTAAATCTCACTAAAACACAAGGTAGCTTCAACTAGTGAAGTGGGAGCATTTTATAGCACCCAATTCACAAATGTTGGCCAATACAGCACTTGGAATAGGAACAAGGTATAAAGATGGCATTTAGATCTTAGCTCGTGAAGTGACCATTTATAATGAAGTAATATGAAAAAAAAAAAGTGACATAGGAGTTTACAAAAGGTTATGGTGAGAGAGTAATGGCACTGTGTTTTTACTTTAAAAACTTGCGTTAATAATTAAAAAGGATTACAGTCAGAGTAAAACCACAACATTTTCAGTTCGGAACGGCAAACTTTGGTGTTGAAGGAAAGATAAACATACAAACCACGCCATATCCAGATTGAAAACATAAGAATCAAGTGGTAACTCCAAATAGACCACAATTTGATCCACAATTAAATTTTACAATGATGTATATAATTTGCTGCACTGAGGCACTACAAGCAAGCATCAATTTCAGAAAGAACCCACATCAGTTTTATGCGAAATCAACATGTAAATCATCAAAGCCCCTATGTAAAATAGTGCATCTCACAGTCCAAAGTGTGAATCATATTCAAAATCTTGTCTGGACCATCTGGTTTATTGACTAACCAAAGACAAGCTTGTAAGAGGATTTTCAACTTACAGCTTCCAGAACAAGTAAAACCCTCGTGAATAAGCAATAACCTTACTGAAAAAGGTCGTCTTAAATAAGAACGCCGTCAGGCAGACCTCAAATTCTCAACTTCTAATTGAGAAACTAAATACAAAGAGAAATCAAATCCGTACCAAGAAAAAAAAATGTTACATGACCTAATGAAACAAAAACAAGAGGACAAATAACCTAATACAATCATATCTCTTCAAGTTCGTCTCTATACCCTCCAAGTGTTTTTTGGTAAACAACATCAATTTGGGAGCTCTCTATCCGATAATAGGTTTACAATATCACCAATCTCCTCCCCATCCACTATATTAATACTCTATAAATATAATTTCAAACCCACATCATGTTATCTGAAAACGCACCATATTGGAAAGGACACTCAGTCTTCAACGACAGAGAAAGAGGGGAAAAGAACCCAAAATTTATCAAGAATTAATTTCACGATTTATAATCATTTCAACAATAAAGAAAAAAAACAGATCAGGTTGAAAAAATAAAAGTGTATGATGATACGAAAGAAAAGAAAAGGAGAGAGTAAAGCAGTGATAACCTTACAGATGGGGCAGGTAACCTTGAGAGCAACAGCTCGGGCTTCAAACTGAGATCCCTTAGATTTCTGATTCCTTTCTGCGTTTTTCCTCTGGGCTTCGATCTTCTGCTTTCCTCGAGTCATTCTCTCTCTTCTACACAGTCTATCCTTCTGATTTGAGACGATCTGTTATTAAGGAAAAATAAAAAGAATGCTGTGTGGTGGGTCCTCTCGCTTTGTATATTTGACTGCGGGCGTGGGCGGCCATTGGTTTTTGCTGGCTTTTTGCCTAGCCATGCCATGTGTATATGGGCACCACAGTTGTGCCTTTTTCTTCGTTTTGAAACATAACACTCGAAATATTTTTTAAAATCTATTTTTTATTTAATTAAATAATAAAAAAAAATATTTATAAAAAAATAAAAATAAAAGTATATTTTATATTCTAGATTATATTTTTAATTTATATAATTTTTACTTTATTTTAAAAATAATATTTTTTTCATTTTCAATATAGTTTATTGAATAAAAAATAATAATCAAAATAATTTCAATCCTCTCTAATGGCTAAAAACTTAGGTTCCAAGTTTTTAGATTTTAAAAGTTTAATTTTTAACTTGTTTTCACCAAAAACATCCCATAAACATAATAAAAGCTCAATAACTCAATTTTTAACCCCCAAAATATCCTATAATCTCTTTCAAAACAAAAATTCAATGGAATCAAATTAAATTTATGAGTCCTGATCTTTTTCTTCCAACATGTTGTAAGAGAAAAACCATTTTTATTGAATTTTTATTTTTAATACAAACTCATTAACATTAAGATTAATTTTTTTATGATTGAAATGTGGTTAATCGAAACTTTTCTCTCGCTTTTCCTTTTTTTAGCTCATTTCACTATTATCTCTCATCATTCAAGGATTAAAACATGAAAAAAGTTGAGGACTCAAATATACAATGCTAAAACAACATGAATAAAATTTTAAAAATAACAAATTTAGAGACCAAACTAAAATTTTTACATCCTATGAACAATAATAATAATAAAAAGGTTTATGTTTTTTAATGTTAGCTTTAGTTCTTGTTATTTATTTTTTAAAATAATCTAAAATTCTATTTTATAATATCGACCTTTAATTTAATATTTATATGTTTCATAACACCTAAAATATATCAAAGTAAAAAGCTACAAACTTAAAATCATGCTAATATAAAAGGATGAAAATAAAAGACATATAATCCAACTATTGTTTACTATATAATTTTAAATTATTTATTATGGCCTTTTTTAGGATATGAGTCCTATATAATAATGTTGGAGTGACCAAAAAGGTTAGTGGCATGATAAAAAACAAATGATATAACAAGATATGTTTATAACTATTGTTTACTATATAATTTTAAATTATTTATTATGGCTTCTTTTAGGATATGAGTCCTATATAATAATGTTGGAGTGACTAAAAAGGTTAGTGGCATAATAAAAAAACAAATGATATAACAAGATATGTTATAAGTCAAAACTAAAACACTCAAAATATTTAATTTTTAATTCATTAAAGTCTCATTTATGAAAAGGTTATCACAACTCTTTTTATATAGAAATAAACACAAAAAACAAATTTATACTGAATGGAAAAATAAAATAGGAAAAAGTTTTCCCTTTCAATAAAAAAACTAAAAAAACCTTAAAATACTGAATATATCAAAAACACTTTTAAATTGAATAAGAAGAACTAAAAAACAAAACTTTATCTATAAAAAATCATCTTCTACTTTGAACGCATCCTTTATGACTTTTAGCCATAATATTTATAGAACTTGATTATGGAATATAATGTTTTTTAGGTAGAACCTTCACATTTGAAAACCATCTTGCTTTACTATCAACATGTTTCCTCTACTTTGATATTAATTGACGTTGTAAAAAATAAAGGATAACAAAGATTGTTATAAATAAGAACTTTTAATTGAAAATTGTCCTCCTCCACCATAAGCATGTTCTCCTACTTTGATATCTGCCAAAACTAATATAACAAGATATAGTAAAATTTTTTCTAATATATCATACATGAGTTATAAACACAAAAAGACTATCTAATTTAGTTTTGTGCCAAGAAAAACATAGAACGATACAAAATTTACTACAAATAAGATAAATAATATAAAAACTTACTACAAATATAGAACGATATTTGTATAACTTAAAAGGCTAAGAGAATTACTAAATTGAATCAAAGTTATGAATTAATTTAATTTTCATAATGCATTTATCATTTTAATTTGATTAATCTTCATACCCATAAAAAATAAACACACAAAGTCTATAAAAAACAATATCTAAAATAAAACATTATTTTTGTTAGCTAAATTTTTTGAAATAAAGTACAATAACAATAAAATAAAAATAAAATTTTTAAAATACTTATTTTAATTGTCTTTGTTAATAAAAATAAAATTTTTTAAATATTTATTTTAATTATCTTTGTTATTCTCTCACTAAATAAAAATTATTGATTATCTTATTTATTGAGTATCTTTCAGTAATCTTTTTTTTCTATATATACAGTTAAATAATTTACAAAACAATCATCCTCCATTAAATTACTTATTTTAACAATCTTTATTGCTGAAAAATCTCATTCATTGTGTTTGTTGAAATAGAAAGGGTAAATTGAACCAAATTAATCAATTAATTAGTGGATAAATTATTGATTTTTCACTTTCTATCAATCTCTAGCGTAAATTAGAAATTGATGATAAATTCTTTAACTTTAGATGATTCGTACTTTAAGCTCATAATGTTACCACTAAAATCTTTACTGATTTTTTTCTTGGTGAGAAAAATCTTAAAGATAGAATTTATCAACAAGACTGCATATATCTTCAACATTGAATAGTTTGTAGACATCCAAAGTTGGCTTAACATAAAAAGCTCATTTGTATGCTCACTAAATCTATTATTTAATTCTTGTAGTTATTAATCAACAATAGCCATAAATATATTATATGGATAGTAATTCTCAATTATCACCTTTTGTTTTAATGATGAGATCATTCCACAATAAAAAAACAAGTATATATATTATAAACTTCAATGTCTTAACGCTTATAAAATAATGTCACTTTTAAAAGAGTTTCATAACTATTATCTTTTAATTTTTGAATCAACATCTTTATGATATATACTAAATATATAACATTTAAAATGTCTTAAGATTTTTTATGCAATGCTTAGTAAAGTAGATTAATAATTTTGATAGCATTCTTCATCACATATAAAATGAATGAAAAATTAATTTTTTTAGCAACTTAACTGCAAAAATTACATCACCATGTTGAGAATAAATAATCCATCTGAAATAATTTTTTCAAATATCAAGTTATCCCATATATTTTTAATAGATTATAAATTAATTTGAAGTGCAAACTTCATCTACCATCTTTAGGTCACTACAAACCACTTACTTGATTAACTCGTTTACCCATTGCAATTTTCTTAATAACAATTAAATGTTCAATCTAAGCTACTTAAAAAGCTTGTAATTTATCATTACACTTGTAAGAATGGCTAATAATAGTGATAATAAAAATAAAATTCTAAAAAAAAATATGAATATTAAATACTTCTCCAGCTGTAATGATAAGAGCAAATTATAATTAATGAGCTAAACAATATATTTAATATACGTAATCTTTAATAAGTAAAGCTTGCAAACTATTTCATTTTTCATATATATTACTAATGTTATTGTAACTTTATCCTATAATATTTTAAATTTATGATGAGATAAAGCATAGAAAATCTCTACCAATAATTGTATCTTTGACATGTAAGATATCCAAAAACTATTCATGTATAAATTCACTTTTATAAACAAATCCAAGAACAAGGATAATTTGTTTTCTTTTGGGTTCATCTCGAGTAATATTCAAATAAATTGTTGCATTACCAATCTATGATGAATTAAGGGTCAAATTCTTCTAGTAAAGACATGTAAAAAATCCTTTTGAGTTTGGTATGAAATAGGTGATGTGTATTTAGCTTTTTATAGAGTATTAACCAAAACAAAAACACTATTTATTCACTGTATGATGCTTAAAGTTCCACTATTTCAAGAAAATTACTCTGTTTTTTTTTCTTTTATTAAGATCATTCATCATATCCTCTAAAATCACAAATTACAAGTTTAAAATGTTAGTCAACAAATAATATCTATTGAGGTTTTAATACACAATTGATTATTTAGAATTTCTTGAGAAGTTCACCTTTCAATTACCTTCTTAATATGACATGATTGATTTTTTATATTCTTCAAGCATTTAACAACAGATTTATAAGTTCAGTTTGAACCTTTTTTCATACGAGTTAAAAAATACATTGTTTCCATCATTAACTTTCTTCTAATAATTTAATCCTTTAAAAGTAAATATGTTTGATCATGAATTTCCATTTGGTTTATTTGAAGATAAATACCAATAAAAAAATATAATATAATATTTTTCTTTATATATTTAAGCTAAAAAAACTTTTAAATAAATGAGACTGAAATTAATAAGGAAGTTTTTTAGTAGTCCATAAATATTTAGACATCAAAAGTTGATACTAGATTAATATATGCCCTTTGTATTTTATCTTTTTTGACAAAATTTGTTAAAAAATATCCTAAATTAATATTTTTTAACAAATTTTGTTAAAAATTAAAATATTTAATTTTTATTCATCTAAGTTTTATTAGCTAAAAAGCTATTACACCCTTTTACATATTAAAAAACTATAAAATAACAAAAAAACAAAATAATTTTTTTTAATAGACTACAAAAATGTAATAATATTGACTAAAAAATTTCTTAAGCTAAATAATAATAATAATAATAATAATAATTTATTTTAAAAAATCTCATATTTGTTATATCAATTAACATTAATGATAGATTAACCTTGTTTGAAGTGAAACTTTTTAATGGAAAGGAAAGAGGTTACTTTGTAACCTCTGTTGTCCTCCGAGTCTTGTCCCAAAGTCTCCTCCCAGAATTTATAATTTTTTCAAATTAACTTACTATTTCAATTTTATTTTTAGAAAAATCCGATATTATTCCTTTAATAATTGCATCCTTTCAAGTTTATTTATGACTCCATCCCCATTCAAGTAAAAAGATATTAATGATATTTAATATTTATTACTCTCCTTTCTCTTTTCTATCCAAATAACAAAAATATTTATCCTTCATTCCTCATTCTTTTTTTTTTATTTATTCAAACAAAGAAGGATAAAACCTTTCTCACCACATCATGTAAATCTTTTATCAAATTACATATAATAGCTTATAGATAAAAGAGTGATTCAATCATAATATTTAATGATAAACAACAAATTTATCAATATGAAAAGGGTATTATTTTAAAAGAGAATTAATTTTAAAAAAATCTAAAAATTAGTATTAGCGATTCGAACTTTCATATGTCATAATATCAAAAGGAAATATAAATTTTAACTTTATTCAATAATGGTAAATTCATATTCAGTTATTATTTAACTAGTTGCTACTAAATATAATTTGAAATTACGGTAACATTTGCTTTTAGTTATTTTTAAAATCATATTTGTTTTAAAAATATTTTTTTATAATTTTAATATGCTGTTATTAAAAATATAAAAATCTGTAAAAAAATTATTTAATATTTTTTTTAAAACATTTTTTAAAATATTTTGCATCACAATAATAAGCATACAAATGTTTAGAGCAAAAAAATCCAGCAGAAGAAGAAGAAGAAGGAGAAGAATCTTGAAATTTGCAGCCTCCTTTATCTGGGCCTCTATCTGTTCAGTAACGGGACAGCTGTCCATCTCCTTTCTACCTTTCTAAACGCAAAAAACACAGAATTACGCCACGTTCTCTCGAAAGGAGTGGGAGAGATCAAGAACCCCTTGACCAGCAAAGAGCACGATGACGGGTCCACCGCGTCGCCACCATGCAAATGCTTCCTCAAGAAACAAGAAGGGGAAGCCGGAAGCCACTGAATGCTACATATCAAGGCTTCCTGACGACATGCTCAGGGTCATCTTTTGCAAACTCCCAATCGGAATGCTTCTAAATGATTGCAGGTATGTTTGCAAGTCATGGAGAACTATTCTCCGAGACCCTGATTTTGGAAATCTTTACCTATCCCTTAAAGAACCCTCCGCCTTGTTTCTCTGCCTGAAAGACTACACAACCCTCCACTGGCTTGAATTTCAAGGAGAACGTTGCTTCTTTAATCCTGTTGCCAACTTCATCAAGAAATATCAGTTTGTCAATTCTTGCAAGGGATTGCTTTATTTACGTGAATATAGGTCTAGAAATCCTTATTTTGACGATCTCGTAATGTACATTTTGAATCCTGTCACGGGGGAATATATGTGTGTCCCACCTGCTGAAGTGGGGAGGGATTTGGAGACGGAGTTAAGTGGACTTGGTTTTAGCCCCCAAACCAATGAATTTAAGGCTATTAGAATTTACAAGCTAGATGTGAAGAACGATTTGCAAGCCGATGTGTATACACTTGGCAATGGCAGTTGGAAAACTGTTGGGACTGCCCCAGATATTTTGGAGTCTTGTTTGTTTTACCATTGGGGTTATATGAAAGCATTTGTCAGTGGTGCGTTTCACTGGCTTCTCGTGGGTATGGATGATGATTTGGATCAAATAATCACTTTTGATTTTGAAACTGACCAATTTGGGTCGATTGCATTGCCTGAAATTGTTGAATTCGAGGGCTATCAAGTACTCAATCTTGGGGTTTTGGAAGACTCTATTTATTTCTGCGGTCATAACAAGATTGAAAGTGCAGAGTCTAGGGAGATATGGGTAATGCGACAGTATGGTGTTGTGGAGTCATGGACTAAAATGTTTATCATTGATAACGAAGTTGGGGTTCAGAATCCGTTTATTTTCAGAGCGATAGCTGTCTTCGATGATGGAGATATTTTGTTGTTGTGGGATAAAACTCTGGTTTGGTATGATCAAGAAACTGATAGTTACACATTGCTGAGTATAGAAGGAAGAGCAATTGTTCATGAACTGAGGTTTGCTTTGCTCAAAGATGATGCAAAGGGAGATGGCCCAAAGGTATCGAGAGTCTGAAGCAGGAGAGTGCGAGATAAATGTGTGGACATCTCCTTTCGGATTCAAAATTTTGGCTTGCAATATCTTATACCCATCTATCACTGCTCAATATGGATGTATATCAGTGTTTTGGTTCTAACTCTTGGCTTGCAATATCTTATCCGCTTGCCCCCCCTTTTACCAATTAATAGCTATGAATCTCTCTCTTGGTTGAACTATAAATCTTTCTTTAATTCTTTGCAACAATGGAGCTCTGTTTGTTACTGATTGCATTTATTTGCCTGTGCGTTTTTCTTCTATCATTTCTTCATCTCTCCCATAATAACAAAAACTTGCCACCAGGGCCCCTTACCTTGCCCTTCCTAGGAAACTTTTCCAGGAATTTTTTTACCTTGTAGCCTGTTCTTTGCAAACTATATGCTCAACATGGCCCTGTCATTACCCTACACCGAGGATCCGAGCCTTCCATTTTCTTAACCATCCCTGAAGCTGCCCATATGGTGCCTGTACAGAGTGGTTCAATCTTTGCTAGTCACCCGCCAGCTCTCAGACCCCTGTCATGTCAAGCAACGAGACTACTGCTGTGACCACTGCACCTTATGGACCACAATGGCTCCAACTCCGTCAAAATTCCATGTCTGCTTTTCACCCTTCACGCTTACATTTGTATTTTGATTGTCGAAAATGGGCATTGAACATCCCAAGGAAAAAACTCCTGGAAGCTGCAGGACTGGACCACAAAGCAATTGTTGTTGTCAATCATTTTCAACGTGCCGTGTCTTGCTTGCTTATATATCTGTGCTTTGGTGATAAATATGAAGAGTGTTATTAGACATCACACCAGTGCACCGTGCAATAATCACAAAATTTTTTAAAGTTAAATTTACTAATTTCATGCCTCAGTCGGGAAAGATTCTGTTTCACAAGTTGTGGAAAGAACTTCAAGAGGTTCGCTGTGAACCAGAGAACGTCCTCCTGCCTCTAATCGACGCACATCGAGAGATAAGGCACAGGAAGTTAATGGATGAAGGAGAAGAAAGCATTTTGTCCTATGTTGCACCTTGACAGATTTTCAGTTTCCACATGGTGGAAGGAAGTATTCGGATGAAGAATTGACGAGTTTGTGTTCGAGTTTTTTCATGGCGGGACAGACAATTCAATAACTACATTGCAAAGTGCAATGGCTAATATTGTTAGCCACCAACACATACAATAAAACCTTGCTTAAAGAAATCAATGCTGCAGTAAAACCAGTAGAAGAAATCGAAGAGGAGGGTTTGAAGAGAATGTCTTGTTTGAAGCTTGTAATTTTGGAAACTCCTTGATGGCCCCCCTCAGTACACTTTACACTACGACATCGGGTCACGGAGGATACAAAATTAGTTGGTTACGATGTACCCAAAAATTCGATTATTAATTTCACGGTAGCAGGCATTGCATGAGACGCAAATGTGGGGGAAGATCCAACGGAATTTAGACCAGAGAGGTTCTTAAAAAATGGGGACAATCGAGAAGTAGTTTATGATATGAAGGGTATAAAAGAGATCAAAATGATACCTTTTTGGTGCTGGTAGGAGAGCTTGGCCTGCTATTACAATGGCATTGCTTCACCGAGAATACTTCGTGGCCAATTTGGTTAGAGACTTTGCATGGACTGCTGAAAGTGGCTGTGACAATGACTTGTCAGAGAAACACGAAGAATCTGCTTCGTGTGCACATTTGTCCAAGATCATGTTAATATCAAAGCAATCTATATCTCGCCGCTTGCTCCTTGCTCCTTGGTTTTTCTTGGCACTTCAACTAGACTTTTTAGATGCGGTTGAAGAAGATAGAGTGCATGCACTAAATTGTTTTTATATGACAACTGATAAGCCTTCATTTCATCAGATTAAAATCAACAGTAGTTTAGTCCAATGCTACTTATTCCTGTAATTAAGAGGAAAAAAAAGAGATTAAATCATGAGGGCATCACGTATACAATAAGTGTATGATGCAAATAGAAATGTTAATCACATATTAACTGAAATGAAAAAAAAATACACTAAACTTGTATGAACATGAACCATTAGCTCCTACTAGCAAGCTCTAGGTTTCAGAAAATGCCAACCCTGCAGAAATTGGCGAAGGAAATCACATATTTACAGATACGGGTTTCTTTTTCTTTTCTTGGAAGCCTTAGGCAGATTGAAATGAAAACTATACAGGTTTTGTGCCAATCTGTATCCTATTCCTAGCAGAAGTTACCTAAATTTAGCAGAGTTGGAAACGGGTCATAATCGTCTGCTCTGATCGCTTGGCCAGCAAAGAAGTCCAAAGGCAAAGATGAGGATGAGGTAGATGACGAAGCATGTGTTGAAAATGTTCAAAGCTTTCCAATCATTCCTCACTTGATGAAGATATCCAGCCTTGCAAGTTCCACAATCGTAACATAGAGTGTCATGGCCGTTCTTCCATGAAAGGCATCGATCACCTTTAGAACCCAAGCCTGATTTCGGAGCTTCCCAGAACGTCGCTTTCTTGAACTTGTACCCACAATTACTTGGTGGCATGCAGCAGCCTGACTGGAAAAGGAACAAAAAGAAATCGAGAAAGCATATATGTAAAACTTGAACATATCATTAAATTTAACAAACAATGTGATCATAAAGCCTTTGGTAATCAATAATCAGGCTGAGACGGAGATATTATGATACCTCAACAGGAAGCAACATCCCCAACAAGACATCGGGAGCTAAGGCAGACAATTTCTTGGCATACTCCTGGCAAACTCTGGCCTTGATTAAACACATCTTGATTCTGACCCATTTTTTTTCATTTACCATATGACCTTGCAACCATTCTGAAAAATTCTGAAGCCTACTCTGATCTGTACCTGAATCTGTCTCCTTGGGACCCTTATCTGTTACGAGTGAGGAGAATATTGTAAAACCTAATAGACCAACTACAAGCAAAAACATTGCCCACAGATACACTCGGTGAAGAGGCGATGCTCGACAAAACAAAGTCATCAATCCGAGGACCGAGAAAACCAAAAGAGCCACTCCTAAGATGAAGGCTGGTACTTGTAAGAAGCTTGCACAATTCGCATTGCCATAGAAAGTGATGATTTCCCATGTTTTAGAAATTTGAACCACGACAGTCATTGAAATCAAGAGGGTTAGAATGTTTAAGAAGCAAAGAAAATAATCACCTTTTCTTGCCATTCCAATGACATTGTAAATGAAATCCTGAAAGAAAGGAAATAATATAAGATGATGCTTGCACATTTGAGGCATTAAAAAAAAAAGAACTGGGAAAAAGAAAGAGAGCTGTAGGCTGATGGACAGGGATTTTTTGAAGGATTGTGCTGGAATAGATTGTATCTATGACCTATATTTGAACTGATCCTGTTATCATTTAGTTTTCTTTGTTTCTAAAATCCAATTTTGCTGTTGGAGATGTTGCTCCGTTGTCCACCTCACCCTATAAAAAGCACAAAGCCTATTTGTGGCCGTCCTGTCAGGCATGTATGTAGAAGTATGAGGCCGGTTCTAGAACTACTGTTATTGTAATGTACGTAAATGGCACCATCCATCCATCCATCATTTGTTCATCTCTCTGTCTCAAACCCATTCCGAGGAGTTCTGCTACATGCTCACCTGAAAAATATCATACATAGAGTGACTGCCTCTTCTCTCTATCCAATTTCCATGCAAGATTTGGACGAACACTGATCATACAATCTTGGTCCACGTGAGCTTGTTCTTGTGAGATCTTACCTAGTCTGCCGAGGAAAATTGATGGGTAAAATTTAAGACTCCACGATTATTCAAAGAAATGTGGTAGTAGGAAAGTATTTTTTATTTATAAATATATTAAAATATTTTAAAAAAAATTTATTTTTAACATCGATATATTAAAATATTTAAAAACATAAAAAAAAATATAAAAAATATTATTTTAGTGCAATTTGAAATTTGAAATTTGAACAATGTGTTTTAATTAGGATGCCCTCCAATAGAAAGTATTTTTTGGCATCTTGAAAATCAATGTAGAAGGTAGGAGGCTAATTGGTGCAATCCTAATTAGTAATTACTCCCAATTTTGGAAACAATCTAAAAGAGGAATCATAATTTCAGATTTAAAGAAAAATCTGGACTGTTTCGCACTAAACTAGTCAGCAAGTAATTCAAAATACCAAAAGAAAAGCTTCCTTGTTAGGAGGCACTAACAAGGGAAGAAGGAATGCCATTATAAACACGAAACCCTAGCCACCATATTACCGGGCAATGCCATCAACTAAAGGGGTCCTGGATCCTCTCATGTTCTTAAGAGCACAATAAGTTTCGTTCTTCAAATCCAAGCCCTTGGATCCAAAATCAATGGCTAAAGCGCCATTGCAGTCACCCGATGAAAAATGAAGAGGAGAGGAAACCATATCAACCCCAGTCCCAGGGGTAGCAGAAATGATGCCCTAACTAGAGGAGGAGGAGATGATTTCCGGTCCATATCAGCATTACCCGTTCAAAACCTCGTCGATATACTCTCTAGGCTACCCTTCAAAACCATTTTCAGTTGCATGTGTGTCTGCAAGAAATGGAAGGATCTTATATTAGCCCCAGAATTTGCCAAACTGCACCGCACTAGAGCACCTGCCTCTCTCATTCTTCGATCCCACAGACATGGACGTCGACGCAGACCTAGAAGCCTTTGCTTGCTCGATCTAGAAGCCTCGGATATATGCAGTCCTGATGCAGCAGTGAAGGTCAGTCCTGACTTCGGTTTCCCAACTGGGAACTTCGAAATTGTGAACACCTGCAATGGATTGATATGTATACGCCATTTTCATTCACCAAATGATATTAGCATACTCAATCCCCTTGTTGGTGATTATATCACGCTACCCCTAACGAAGAAGAAACACAAGTCTTATGTTTTTTCCTGGTTTGGGCACAGTCCTAAGACTGATGAGTACAAGGTGATTCAGTTCGTTCAGCAGCCATCGAAATTGGAGGCTGAGATACACACACTCGGAAAGGGTAAATGGACAAGCATTCACGGAGGTGCCCTCAGTCCTCCAGTAGATATGAGATGCCATAATGCTTTTGTAGGCGGGTGTCTCCATTGGATTGTTGATGATCCTTCCAAATCAGAATTTATATACAGTCTTGAATTTGGGCGGGAGCTGTTTCAACCAGTTTCAGCACCTCCTCATCTTGGCCCTAATGACAAAGACAGGACTGGGGACATGATGCTAGGGGTATTAGGAGGATGCCTCTACTTCTTTGATTATCCTCTGGGTGACAGTTTTGATATATGGGTGATGAAACAATATGGTGTTCAAGAGTCTGGACTAAGGAATTCATTTTAAAGAATCCAAGCACAGATATCATATGGTACTGGGACATGTATCGACCAATAAGTTTGCTGAGCAAAGGCGAAATCTTGATGTCATATAAATCCAAGGCTATGGTTTCCTATAATCCAGAAGACAGGAGCTTAAGATTTCTTAAAATTTATGGGATTCAAAACTTTGAAGCCAAGCCTTATGTACCAAGCTTTCTTTCACCCAGTGAAATTGTTAAGGGAGAAAACACAGGTGCGTCAAACATCTACTCAAGATAAGCACATGTTCTGCAAAAGGATATATAACTGGTTCTGAGTTAACCAGTATTGGGAAATCCGACCGTTGATGTACTGATATTTGCTCATAGGAGGGCCAAGCACACTGACACAATATTTAACGTGGTTCGGCAAAATCGCCTACATTTACGGGAGAAGCCATTTCATTATGTAGGAAGAGAACAGATTTACAACAATAGAGGAGGAGGAATCATCCCCTCTTTGGCAACTCTCAACCTCACTCTATTTCTCTCTCTGCAGTGCTGCAATGGCAGCTACTGCTTGCTGCCATTGGCAGCACACTCTCTCCTACATTTCTCACATCTTTGGCTCTTCTACATCTCTCATTTTGCTCTCTAACATATGCCTCTATTTATAGGCATTCATGGAGGCTATTCTTGGTTTGTTGTCAACATTGGTGGCTACCAACTCTAGCTCATTCAACAATGGTGGCCACCAACTCTAGCTCATTCAACAATGGTGGATACTAATAGTCAATGGTTGGTGTCATCCATTTGTTGCACATGAAATGACAACCAACCTAACAACCAGTACCATGTTATTCATTGTAATTCTACAGCATTGTGCCCGCACCTTGTTTTTTTTTGTTGATGCAATCTCTTTTATTAATATGCACACCATGTACTCTTTCCTTTTGCTTGAAACCCTTGCAATAGCAGATTCAAATTCCTTTCTCTGTATATCAACAATAGAGAGACAGAGAATCCTCAAGAAAACATAAAAAGGCTTGCACAAATTAGGAATTTCAAAAGGAACCCCATGGCCATTTAAAAATTTAATTTTATAGTAAACCCTTCACACGATGAGGAAGGCCATCGACGTATTCAATCTCTCTCTAATGGGTTGCGTGGTACTCGTTGATATAAATAAGCAAATTGTTCAATACATACAAGAATCCGTTGGCAATTATTGTGAGCACGGAATCCATAGGTCCAAATTGGTATTCTGGCAAATTGATAAAATCCATCCTAGAGAGATTGAATGCCTTCATGTCCTTTTCTGCTCAGGTTTATCTGGCAACGTGGCAAATTATATTGGTCAGATGGCCATGGCCATGGTATCCTTGAGGTAGTACACAACATTTACTAAGATCTCAATACATATTTTTTTGTTTAAAAATTTTTAATTTTGATTTTGTGTTTATTGGTTAATTTTTCAGTTTAATTAGCATGAATGAATTTCGATTGTTGATGTTCTTTCCTCAAAATTTAAATTTAAATTTAGTCTTTCCCTAAAATTTAAATTTAATGATAACCTGACATTTAAATTGTAATTTCTGATTGGGTACTTGTAATCATTAAAAATGTTTTTTTTCTCCTAATTAAAAGTGTATGTTTTTTGTTCTCTAATGTGATAACAAGATAATTTGTTATCCCATTATACTTCTTTCTAGTTGCCATATTATACTTAATTATTTATAATTATCACAATTATAAATAAGATAAATCAGTTAAATTATGAGATAAGATAAATTAACTAATATATCACAGGAAATTATATGAAAAAAATTAATTGCACTGAGCATCATAATTATTATTATTATTTTTAGAAACTATATTTTACATCCTAATATCCTAAAGTTTACAAGTTTTACTTTACATCTTTATTTTAACTTGTAAAAAAAAAAGGTTAACAATAAAATATCTAGTCATTTATTAAATTATTATTATTATATTTTATTTTATGATCCAAAACCTTTCCAATCTTAATATTAAAACTTTACCATCAAACTAGTGTTGTAACTTTGATAAAAAAAATATAAAAAAAATAAATTAACATTTTTATACTTTTATTTCATCAAACATGTTATTTGCAATACAAAATCAACTTTAATTTTATAATGCCATTTGAATTTTGGATACCTGAAAATCAATCAAAGTTATCTCTTTTTTTCCCTTTATTCTAGTCCAATGCTCTTGATCAAGAAACCAACTCCAACAAAACCATATTTATTCTTCAAGCTTGATGTAAACATATCCTATATAAATTTGTTTTGATTATAAAAAAAATTAATTCATATTTTATATTGCTTTTGAATAGTATATATTTTAGGTATTCTCAAGCAATAACATTATAATTTTAAATGTTCTTTGGATACCCATGAAGATTTAGTTCTTTTCTACATAGATGGTAGATATGTTATACTAACACTTAATAATAATAAATATATATATGTAAAAAAAAGAGATTCTTATATGGTCATGTTAATTGACCTATTTTTTCTCTCTCTACCCTATCTTTCTATTTCTATGCATAGATCTTATAGTATTTGTATAAAAATATTATTAATATTTTAATGTTATCTTTTTTAATTAGATGATAACATAACCAATCAAGCAACTTTTTTTATAGCCAATAAAGGAAGGATTTTTCCTTTAAGGACAGTTACTTGCTTTATAAGGTAAGCATATTGGATAAGCTTTCAACATATTTTTTAGTTGTTTAGTCATCTTTGTAAATCAAGTCTTGCTAGCTTTGTCACCTTTACTAAAGTAAGCTCCATTTCTTATTTATTTTTAAATATAAATTAAGGTATTTAAATACCGGTGTATATAATGATATTAAAAAAAAACATAGAACTCCATTCTACACATTACTTGTTTATCATTTTCGTTAAAACTCTCTCGTTAAGTTCTAAATTAACTTAAGCACCAGAGAGTTTATTTTGCTGGTAACACCAATCCATTTCATATCACTCTTGTTCAATTGTTAACTATGAAAAAGCCTAGGAAATTTATTGAAGCTTTTCTAAGACTTCACTAGTGATTTTGTTTGTGGAAAAAATAAACATAAATTATGTTTATTTTCACATTATATTCATTGTTTCTAAATTTTTTGATGGGAGAAAAATGAAAACTCCAGGAGTAAGAGAAACTTATCTCCCACTATCTCTGCAAGCTTTCATGAATCTTCAATAATTGGCTCAACAAATAAGAATACTTGTTGAGGTTATTTCAGGTACACAAAAGCAACTTAAAGATATCCCTTATAAGTTATATAATTAGTTGCATAATATTTTTATTATGTGTAACTTGTATACAAACAAATTCATTTTCTAAAATGAACTGGACAAGATGACATGAAAGAGAGCAAACAAGAAAATCATTATATTACTACCATGCCAGAAAGTAGATCTGATTATCATGAAGAGACAATTTTATCCTCTTCATGGGGCTTTTAGAAGTTAAGGGGCAAGGCCACAACCACTCATAACCATAATTATTGTTATCACCCTCACCTCATCTTAGTGTTAAATTCAAGTGGTATTGAGTATAAAACACCACAATGAGAAGAAAAAAAAGATTTGTTATTATACCAGGGTGTATTAAACACTCATCTTTCAAAAATTATGTAGCTATAAAAATAAGTTTGGAAAACTATGATAATCTTATTAACCTTAAGGAACATATATTGAATGTTAGAAATAGTTTAGAGTTAGTAATACAAAATAGTGACACGATGTATAAGATTCTTCTAACTATATTTTATGGATTTGCTCGAGCCTGTTACCATAGTTTAGAACTAAGTTCCTTACTTAGTTTTTTTATTTATACAACAAGTTGATTTCTCATTTTAGTACACAAGCATTTCTACCAAAAAAATTCATATCAAACTTCTTTCTATTACCTAAAAAAAGAGGAGAAGTACTAAAACTTACCTAAAAAGGTTTAATAAAAAGCTAATAAAAGTAAAGGGCTTGTTATAGCCCATTATTATAGAAACCTTGATCAATGGATGACATAACTATTCTTAGGTAGGATAACTTTATACATTCTTCGATAAGACTGTTTTTAGTGTCAAGCAAGCAATAAAGAATCATATTATTATGGAGAAAGCAAGTATGGCAAAACAAGAGAACTCACACTTTCATAGGTGGTGAGAAGAATATTAAAAACATAAGTGACCACCTGTCAACTCCTTACCGTTCAAAAGTAACCTTAAGAGCTTAATACAATATATATATATAGAGAGAAAGAGAGAGGGGGGGAGGCTTAATAATCACTTCTCTAAACATTACCAGAATACTATTATTGATAGTCATCAAAGAAAAATATTATATGCTATATCTATCACTCATGAAATGAGATGTTGGTAAATGCAATCTAAAGATTTTTTTTATAAGGACAAGGGATATGACACAAAATAATATTATGCTCTAAAGAAAAAACATGGAGATGATTATTACTAAAAAGACATTTTTAATAATTTATCAAAAAAAACAAAATATGAAAAACATAAAAAAGAAGTTAAGGCTCCTTATAAGTCATTGCTAGAGATCCATGTGATCCTGCAAGGAATATGAGTAGGGAGATTCTAGTCACAAAAGCTAAGCCTATAAAAAAACATGTACTTTACTCGCGACTCCAAAATTCTTATTATGAACCTATCATATTTAGTTCAAAATATGAAAAGAAAGTGACACTGCCTCTTAAAGATTCCCTAGTGATTATCATAGTCATATCAAATCATAATATAGTTGATGAAAAATGAAAGGGATGTTAACATTCTCTTCAGGTAAATTATGACACAGATAAATATAGATCCATATAAGTTGAGTAAGTGAAGACACCCTTAGCAGGGATAGAAGGAAGAGGCATGTCAGTAAAAGGTGCACTAAACCTACTTGTTGTTATTATCACTTACTTTATGTGTCATATTTTTTAACAAACATTCATGATGATCAAGATAAATTTAGCATATAATGCCATACTAAGAAGGTTTTTTTTACATAAGATTAATACAGTGATCAATATAATATATTTAACAATGAAGTTTCTTGCTAACAAAATAGTCATGATGGTAAAGGGAAACCAATTGGTGTTTAGGAGATGCATATAAACCTATATAAAAAGAAAAAATATCTCATAAATGTATTAGATGACCCATATTAAATAAAAAGTTAAAGTGAGGATATAAATCATAAAATATTTGAATGAAGTTATTATTTATGTTAATATAAGTGTTATCATCAAATTTGGATCCACTCTAGACCATAGACAAGAAAAATCATGTTAGAGCTCTTAAATATCAAAAAATATAACCTTGCTTTCAAGACATCTTATATGTCTGGAATCAACCTAAAGATGGCTTGTCACCATTTAAATAAGTGTCTTTTTTTCTCCTTAATCTATTAAAAAAGAAAAAGAAATTTTAGTAGAGAAAGGTAAAAAGCTATTTTAGAAGAAATAAACTAGTTGATAGAGGTCAAGTTCATTTATAAAATGAGTAGCTAACAAATATAGTGATGGTAAAGAAGGCAAGTGAAAAATGGTGTATTTTTATGGACTTCGGCATGCTCCAAAAACAACTTTTCATCACCTAAAATTAATTGGTTGATTGATTTCATAACTAGTTTTGACCACTTAAGTTACCTGAATGTTAATTTTAGGTGTTGCCAAATACTCATTAATGTTAAAATGATGGAAAAAAAAACCTTATTATAAACAAAAAACTTTTTGATATCAAACCATGCCCTTTAGTTTAAATAATAAAAGAAATATTTATCAATGAATGGTAAACGGGGTTTTCATAGGTTAGCTATATAAAAATCTAAAAATTATAATTATGATACACTAATTAAATATATATACTTTTAGCAACACCTTTAAAACTTGAAATATTTTTTTTTTATGTTTTGCACTTACAACAAATAAAATTGAATTTACCAAATGTATATTTGCAATGACACGAGGAATATTTCTTATTAGCAAAAGGATTGAGCCTAACTCTAAAAAAATTCAATTTTCAGTATATCAAAGAGGCACAAAGGTTCACATAAAAAATAAAAACATTGAATAGTTTTATTTTTTTTGCCTATGAAAGTGTTGATTTTTTTTTCAAGAGCTTAAGAACACATTTCTAATTTTAAATAGATTCTAGAATGTCAGCAAGCCTCTAAAAAATTACAGGTTCATTTATCCTTTTAAAATATCTTTTTTATAAAATAGAGTAGGATATTATGCATGTATTTAGAGGTTTGTAAGAAATGAAAACAAATTCTAAAATCCTGAGTATTGTACTAATAGGATTCTCTATAATGTAGAAATAAGATACATGAAAAAAAAATAAAAAAATAATAATCTCTGTTATAGGTAGTGCTTCAAGAAAAATAAAACCATATTTTCAATCATATTAGATAATTATATCAATGACTTAGCCTCTCACATAAATTCTTCATAAACCATATAATTTTATTTTCACTTGATTTTTAAATAAAAATATAATATATATATATCTTTAATGTTAGTATATGTTTTTTGTACAACTTTATATAGTATTTTTTATTTTTTTCAATTTTTATAAATGTTTAATTAAATAAGAAGTTGGTTTTAAAAAATAAAGTTTTTAAATCTAATTAGATTCGTCATTGCAAAATTATATATCTCGGATTTATATGTTTTTCAACTTTTCCGTAATGTTTATAATATTTATCTTTATAACATTTATTAGTATATATTTAATTAAATATATACAGCAGCTTTTCAATTTATAATTAAAATTATTTTTTAATATCAACTGCCGAGTGAATTCCAAAAATAACAACAAACCATCTCACTTAAACCCCAAATAATAACAATAAAAATATCGTCTTTGCTCTTTATCCCTCCTCACACGCGCACTGAAACCCTAGCTATCTACATCGCCGCGTGCTCTATCTCCCAAGCAAACAGCGTTGCCGGTACGCAATCTTCCTGTAATCTCTGTCAATCATTAGTTTTTACTATCTTCAACTATCAGTATCTCAATCGAATCGACTCTGTGTTTATTCGTTTTTTTTTTTGTGTTGTCAATTGACATTTTAATTCAGTTTATCGGTCTGTTTATCAGGAGAGGTTTTCGACTCCTTTGAGAAGTAACCAGTTGAAGCAGAGGAAGAGTCAAGATGGCGCGGAAAGGTTTGATGGAACAAGATTTAAGTAAACTGGACGTGACAACGTTGCATCCACTCTCTCCTGAAGTTATATCGCGGCAGGCAACCATTAATATAGGTTTTTTTTTTGTTTTTGATTTTGGAATTTCCTTTCAGTAGCTTAGTTGTTGACCGTGTTCGTCGAAACTGATAGTTTTTGGTGTTAATTATTTGTAGGTACTATTGGTCATGTGGCACATGGCAAGTCTACTGTCGTCAAAGCAATTTCTGGTGTTCAGGTGATTTAGATGGTTTTGCCTTTAATTTTTATATCTGTTTCCTATCAGCAGTCTCTTATGGTTATATTATGTGGTATTTACTTTGGGGAATGAAAGGCCACAAAAAAAAAAGAAGAAGAAGAAGAAGGTTATAATTTTTTGCAATAGGGATAGTTATGGGAGCCGGTGAATTGGAAAACAATTTGTCAGTGATCTCAATTCCTTTTTCTTTCCTTCCCTCTCCTTTTTTAATACACAATGGAGGCCCATCAAATAAGTCAGTCTTCCCTATTTCTCTCCAACCCTCTTTATTCCCAGTGTAAATAGGATGTGAAATGAGTTCAATTCATCTAATGCAAAATGACCTTGCTGCTTAATCCACTGAGCATTCGTATTCCTGCAATATATAACACTACTGCTAACTATCAAGTATTGAAGTGTTGCTGGATTAGTTGATCCTTGCTTTGATAAAGGGAGTTTTACCTCCGTCATGATGGGCAATCCTCCCTCACAATATGTTATATTATCACATGTAGCTAAGCTAGTTGTTTTCTTTTTAATCATGGTTCCACAGAGTAGTTACCATATGCGCACAAGTTTTTGCCAAATGTTGTTCCCTGGTTATGATTATGGAAACTTGTATTTTGATCTATCCATACATAACAATCAGGCAGATCATTTTCAATTTGTTATAATTATGAATTGTACAGGTTTGAGGGGTGCTAATTTGGTGGTTTGCTATTCATTTGCAGACGGTTCGTTTTAAAAATGAGTTGGAGCGTAATATTACAATAAAGCTTGGATATGCAAATGCAAAGATATACAAGTGTGAAGATGAGTGGTGCCCTCGGCCTAAGTGCTACAAGTGAGTAAATGCATAGGTGAAGCATTACTATTTAGGTTAAATATTGGCCTTTTGCCTTTAATGTAAGAACTGTTCTCGTAGGGCATATGGAAGTGGAAAGGAAGATAATCCTATGTGCGATGTAGAAGGGTTTCAAAACTGCAGGATGAATTTGCTGAGACATGTCTCTTTTGTTGATTGCCCGGTAAGGGGTCCAGGTGCTGTATTTAATTATGCTTTTTCACCATGCTGACTTTTCATATTTTGATTGTCATCCAGTAAGGCTACCTAGTAAGTGGTTGAACCAGGTCTCTATTTAATTATGGTTTATTCACTGCATGTACTTTTCATATGTTGATTGTAACACATTAAAGGTTTGGACCCAAATGTCCCTTCCTCGAAGTTTCTCACACATCAAATGAATTATGGTTTTGGTTGATTGTTTTTTTATTCCCATTAGACATGTTGGGTAATCAAGGCCTCTTAACTGGCATTGCTGGATAAAATGTCTTAGCTGCAGATTATGTGTACATCTATGCTCTTTGTGACTAGACCATCCACATTACATGTTTTTGTACTCTCCTGCAGGGTCATGACATTCTTATGGCTACGATGCTTAATGGAGCAGCAATTATGGATGGTGCATTGCTGCTCATAGCTGCAAATGAGAGCTGCCCTCAACCACAGACTTCTGAACATCTTGCTGCTGTTGAAATTATGCGTCTCCAACATATTATAATTCTTCAAAATAAAGTGGATCTTATTCAGGAAAATGCAGCCATCAACCAGCACGAGGCTATTCAGAAATTTATTCAGGTTTGCCTGTGCTATTTTTACACATCTTGTTAGTTGAGTGTACATGCATTGTATGTTCTTTTTCCTGATGATGCTCATTTCTCCAAAAAGAAAATGGGAGACCCACACCCTACTAATTCTTTTCAACATTTTCTTTCCAGGGAACTGTTGCTGATGGTGCACCAGTTGTGCCAATTTCTGCTCAGCTAAAGTATAACATAGATGTTGTGTGTGAGTATATTGTTAAAAAGATCCCAATTCCAGAGAGGAACTTTATCTCACCACCTAACATGATTGTTATTCGATCTTTTGATGTCAACAAACCTGGATATGAGGTTGATGAGATAAGAGGTGGTGTGGCTGGTGGAAGCATCCTCAGGGTATGTTTTTAACTTGTGTTTGGTTAGTATTGCCGTGCATTTTTTTTCTTAGTTGTGTCTATACTTGGTGCAAGATCTTGGTTAATTTGTGCAGAGTTTCCATGCATTTTTTCTCATTCAATTCAATTCAATTCTGGCCCATTTTCCACATCAGGGTAATAATAGCCAGTGTAAATGGAGAAATGCTTGCTTTGGAACAATTCTGACTGCATGCTAAGGTTTATGGGGTCTGAGTGTTACTTATTTGAAGCCTTGTGGACTGACAATAAGAATTAACTTTAGGCCTTGGCACTCGTGAGCCCTTGATTTAGCTATTAAAGTTTGCTTTTTCCATGAAGATGTTGTGGTCCAGAGAGAGAGATTCATGAAATAGTCGTGCTGAGAATCTGTGATGTGCGAGTATCATTATTTTGGTCAATCTTGTCCATGCAGGGTGTTTTGAAGGTCAATCAATTTATTGAGGTCCGTCCTGGGATCATTGTTAAGGACGAGGCTGGGAACATGAAGTGCACTCCAATATATACTAGAATAGTGTCATTATATGCCGAGCAGAATGAGCTACAATTTGCCGTGCCTGGAGGTCTAATTGGTGTTGGCACAACCATGGACCCCACTTTGACACGTGCTGATAGACTTGTGGGTCAAGTTCTTGGTGATGTTGGCTCACTCCCTGAAGTTTTTGGTGAGCTTGAGGTATGGAGCTGAATCAATAATAATGTTCTGTAGTTTTATACTTTCATTAAATACATTTTGCATTGAAACTGCTTTCCATATCTAAGTCATGAATGAGCAAGTCCTGTCTATATTTATATATGAGTGTGATTTGCACGATATGTGCAAAGTTCTCCCTGTTGGGTTGAATTCAGTGCAGCTGAATGGAGTTGCATTGTTGGTGTAGACTGGAAATAGTAGACACCCTGTTCGCATTCCAATGTGCATGTGATGATGCTTTTTATATATGGCTTATAAAATATAAACTATCTTGAAGTAAACATGCTTCTCTATGCAAGTTACTTTGTCATTGGTTTCAATAAGTGCCCATTTCTCTATAGGGGCAGAGATTTATGGGCTCTTCATATTGTGATGCAGGAGTCTTGCATGCCTCTAGTGCTAATGTTGTGCCTTTCTTTTCTTTGTGCAGGTGAATTTCTTTCTTTTGAGACGGCTTATTGGTGTCAGGACAAAGGGCTCAGAGAAGCAGGGAAAGGTTTCGAAGCTGGCCAAGGGAGAGATTCTTATGCTGAACATTGGGTCCATGTCATCTGGTGCTCGAGTTCTTGCTGTGAAGAATGATTTGGCAAAACTACAACTTACTTCTCCGGTCTGCACCAGCAAGGGTGAGAAGATTGCATTGAGTCGCCGAGTGGAGAAGCACTGGCGTCTCATTGGGTGGGGTATGATTCAAGCCGGAACCACCATCGAAGTCCCACCTTGCCCCCTCTGAGTGTTTTTAAACAGGTAGACAGCAAGAGAAAATCTGAGTGAAAACAGTATAAGAAAGGCTTATCTAATATGTGGGAAGGTAGGCACCTGAATGGATCTTTCTTTTTCCCGTAGAGAAGAAAAAACATGCTCTGAATGGCGCCTATCATTGTCCGTGTTCTGTTCTTTCCTTATTATTCCAATTTTTTTGCACGAGTCATGTTGAATTATATTATTCTGGCGGGTTCTCAAGGAGTAAAGGTGAAAATACAATGTTTAGCGAGAATTATTCTCTGTTTTGTCATGCTCTTTTTTTTTTCTTTTTTACAGTTTTGGAGAATGATATTATGGCTTTAGGCATCTTTGGCAAGGTCAAGGTAATCTGGCCATGAAAAACATACGAAATTTGCTTTATAGACAACAATGCATTTAACATCTGTATTTTCCAGATTCATGATGCCTCTGGGAACAGATTGGAAATTTAAGCTCGGTATGATGAACTTGCCAATTCCAATAGTTGTGTCACTGACATATTCAACAAATCAGGAAAAAGTATCACACCTAACTCGGTACAAATCGTGTATCAATCAAGCACTTTGTGTTAAAAGAATTGTTCCTGCTCGGTTCAGCTTTTGCGTGTTAGTTCCCGAAAACCCCTGTTCTGTGATTGTTTTCTCATTTGATTGTTGTCTTCGAATTTTAAGCTGATAAAAGTTGTGATTAGCATGGAAAAAAATATTTGTGAAGTAATATAGGGTGAAAATTTTTCTGTGAAATAACATTTTGTTAGATTTATACACCCAATATTTCAATGATATTGTATTTATTTATAACTGTAATATTTTTTAAAATCGCTGTTGTGAACTGCAATATTAATTATAAATGATATATATTTATGTAATCTGTTTTTTTTTTTTGAAGCGCAGTGTGTGATAATATTAAATAAACATAATATTTATTAAATATTGTATTTTTAAAAAATCACAACATTGAAGAATATTATTTGGCAAATACTTTCAAATTTTCAGAATTTTACATTTACTGGGCTGTTTTGTTTTTTAAACAATCCATTCTAAGCAGTATGACAATGAATCTCCGATCTTATGCGTCCTCCATTTCCACCCCCAATGGGATGGGAGATGCCATTCAGAATCTTAAATTGTAAATGAAGCTCAAACCACTAGGGGCATCTACCACCACCGCGAGGAATGAGTGGGCCTACCTAACGATTTCATCCATCCTCTATTAAAATAATCTATTTTTTTCCAGACATCGAACATCAAAAAAAGCATTCAAAAAAGCAAAACAAAGATGATGTAATTCCATGTGAAAAGAGGCTGACTCAGACTTGGAGGAGTTCACCGCTGTTCAAGAAAGACGATGCATTTCATGATTGAGGAACACTAAAAAGGGATCTCATGCGGTCATCACGACCACCAGGTAAGGCAAAGAAGAATCAAATACTCGAGTCTCAAGGGACCCATATCACTGAGTGAGTGGTGGTAGCATCTGCTGTGTTCTAGTAAGTGTTTGATGACAACTAAAAACTTGCTTTAGTGACCGTTGTAAGTTCCACAGACCCTTTTCACCCTTCAACACCTCTGGTAATCGCAGGAGGTCCCGGTGGTTAAGCTTCGTCAAACAAGGATATCATCGTCATTCAGAATTCAGCAATAATGGCTGCTGTCTGTGTGTACGATGGAGTGGCGTGTGGAGCCCCGGAGGGGCTGGCACCCCCCATTATCCCTACATCCACCCCCTTGCTCTTGATGCCGTGGACTAGACACGGGACCGTTTCAAGTGCACCCTGAAATGATTTTAGAGGTGAACAAATAATCATTTCATGTTAGAGCAGGCTATTGAGAAATTACTTCAAATAAATTTTCCATGAATTTATCGATTCGGGCATCAAATAATTCTGTCTGATATTCGGCTGCATTGTTGCATGAAAGCCTTTTCTTTTCCTTTTTAGTTTCATTTCAGTACGCACTGTGAATTTAGGGACAAAGAAAATAATTTCCTTGATGGTATTAATAAAGTTAGGAGTTTTTTCGTTTTTAACTCTAAAATAGTGTAATTCAATTACCCATTTAAATCTTATAAATTTTAATATTATTAAAAATTTATATATAATTATTAACTTTAAAATATATAAAATATATAATTATCAAGACATCTATATTAATCTAAAAAAAATTTAAAAAAATTATTAATATCATGCTAAATGGAGCCTACGGGCCCATGCATTATTACAATCTCTCTATATTAATAGAATTGCGTCCACCTTTCATGAATGAATCAGAGCTTCTTCTTTTTTACATTGTCACGGGTTTTCTGTTTGCCTTGAGTACGTGACTAGGAAATGGGTGGGGGTTATATAAATCTAGCATGAAAATAATAATCTTTTGTTGCAAAAAAAACATGTGAACAATTCATATTCCAGCTTTAAGGACAAGGGCATGTCTAAAAGCTATTTAGAATATGATGACTCTTTGGTATGATAATCCAAGTTATTTATTCATTAAAAAAAGAAATCAGTTGTATCAATATCGTGAATGTTTATTTTGCCATCCAATCGTAGAGGACAACTAGGTAGCTGCCCGCGATATAGGGTTGGAGAAAAAGAAATTGGAGATCTTTGGAGAATTCCTCACAGTATTATTAATCTTGGGATTTAAAACTTGTTTAATTACTCTTGTTTGATTTAGATTTTAAATTAAATTGTTTAGTGACTGTTAAGATGTGATTTAATTAATTTGATTTATTTAAAACCAACTCAGTAAGAAGTGTGATTTAGTTTTAAAAAAACTAAGATGATATTTAAAAAAAACATCACAATAATATATTAGATTGGATTACATTAATTTGTTAAGCTCGTAATTTAAGTTATAAATTTTAGTAAATTTAATATTTTTTATAAAATATTTTTTAGTTAATTATATACTTAAAATGCTCAAAAAATTAAGGATTTAACTGCCAGAAAGTTTGTTTGAACAACTAAAAAAACATATAAAAATATTCAATTACTATTTAATAACAAAGATAATTTAATAAAAACAATTAATAAAAATAAAAAAAATTAAGTATCGATGGGTGAAGGTCATGTACTCATGTCTAGAAACCCAGCCTCATGCCTAGGTTTTTTGGCTAAAAAATGGACGATGCATCATTCTTTTTATTTATTTATTTACGTGAGTATTTGGGCTAATTTATGCGTACCACGACTAATTCCACAACTCACTAAATACTCTGTAAATCCAATAAACACGTAAAACACCACGAGAATAACAAGCATGCACATGAGAACTCAAACTCAGGTGCAGTAAAGGGAGATAAGCTCCTTTCACCACTAGACAAAGATTCTCAGTATATCATCCTATTTTTTTTAATTAAATGGATGGTGGACATATGTTTTTGAGGTTGTTTCCCTAAATTCAATCATCATTATAATTATAATAGTTAAAAATTTAAATAAGAGTTTTTTGATCTAAAAATCTATCATGAATCCATATCCACCTAAAAACACCATATACCAACCTTTCAACACCAAAAAAAAAATCAAAAACTAAAAATTAATTAGATAGAAAACCTAAAAGAAAATCATAAAAATAAACATGAGAAAGACAACTATTAAGTAAAACCCAAAGGAAAAAAATAATAAAAGGGTGTAAAAAAACTTGTCATATTATAAAAATAATATACTATAATCTTATTTAATAATACAATATCCTTAATATATTTTTTATTGATTAATTTCGGTGAAATTTAATTAAAACATAATGATTTTTTTTTATAAAAAAAAAGTTATTAAGACCCTAACCAAAAAAAAAAAAAAGATTGGGCATGCGTCGGCCTCAAATGCCAGACTCATTCTCTTGCCCCCTCCTCTTATTTTGATTTTAAATAAGCACAATTGGGCACCAACGGTCTTGGCCTAGCGGTAGAAAATGCTTATATCTTTTCACTGCACCTGGGTTCGAGTCCTAGCGTGCGCGCCTGTCACCCCCGCAGTGCCTTACATGTTTACTGGGTTTGCAGGGTATTCAGTGAGGCGTGAGAATTAGTCGTGGTGTGCGCAAACTGACTCAGACATCCCATGTAAATTAAAAAAAAAATAGACACAATTGGCTTCAGAAAAACAAGGCAAATGGCACATCATATGTAGTGGCGGCTGTACACCGTCTCTTAGTATGTTTTCCATCGTTTAGTTCTGCCTCATTTGATAAAAAAATCTATCTACAACCATTTTGTTAATCTAAAAACATCCAAACACATACAAAAAAACCTCCCATATCTAACATTCAATCAACCTTTAATCAGTATTAAAAACAATATAAACTCCTCCTATCAAAAAAACATTTCAAGCCCTAATTTATTTTTTCTAATAAGATGAAAAATTAAAAATATACCAACAAAACTCTTTTTATTAAATAAAATTGACCATATTTTTTATTTTTCCATTATATTTAGCGATTGTGAAAAAAAAATTAAAACTAAAGGGGCAAAGAAAACTTTGGAAACTAATTTTTAAAATCCACACCTCACGTGCAAAAAGAAAAAAAGGAACAGTGTTAAGCCTATCGTGTTTTCTCCTGCAGGCGACATATAAGCAATTTTTGTTTTAGAAAGAAATTAAAAAACTAATTAATAAAAGAAAAAAGAAAAGGAAAAGGAAAGGAAATGAAAACGAGCGTCGGTTGGCACGTATGGAAGGTCGCCGTCACACGTGCAAATCCACTCCACTCTGATTGGCTGAGCTAAATGTTCCTCTTAATTCCAAGCATCTATTCCGCTTCACTACACACGCGCACACACACTTCCCCTCTTTCTCTCTCTAGAGAGCAACAAAAAAAGAACCAAAAAAACCTCTTTCTCTAACTCTACAATACAATCACACACATCTCGTAGAGAGAGAGAGAGAGAGAGAGAGAGAGAGAGCGAGAGCGAGAGAGGTGTTTTTTAGTTTTCGGGTTTTATATATTTGTGTTTTGTTTTGTTTGCTTATGGTCTCACTTGACAGCTCACAGTCTACATTATTCTTCTTCTTCTTCTTCTCATTACTATTCACCAGATCAAATCTAAGGTGTGCCTGTTTGTGTTTTTGCCACTTCAATTTTGTTCTACTTCACAAAATATCCTGTGGGTTCTTGTGTTTTCCCCATTTCAATTTAGGCCGCATAGCATAGTTTTCATTTTTAGTGTCTTTAGCTGTGTAAAACGGTAATTAACAAACCTTTTTGGTCCAAAGCTTATAAACTAAGATAGTTACATAACAGTGTCTTGTTCCTAAGATCCTTTATTCTTGAAATGGGGTTGCTTTCAGGTTGTTTGAGCTGGATGGATGACACTCACTAAAGGAGCCAACTTTTGTTATAGATTTGACCTGTTCAGCTTAAAACTTTGATGTCTGGTAAAGTTTGCGATTTTGAGGTCCACCTCTTTTTTTCGATTTTTTCATGGATTCGTTGCTTAAAAGCTCGTTTTTTGTGTGTATGTTGTCCATAATTGTTTTTTTCCATGTTTTCTTGGCAGTTTGTTGCGAATTTTCTTGCTTGTTACTTAACCTGTTTATGATGAAGTTCCACATTTTACTAATTTTTTTATAGCCCATCAAAGAAAAGAGTTTATTTCATTATGAGTGTGCATTTCAAATAGCAGTGCTGCTAGCAGAGAGAGATTAGGTTCTATTGCGCTGGGAGTTGTGGCGACTCTATCAGTGAACTGGTTGTGGATATAACTCTTCTTAAATGCTTTATCCACGTTTCTAGCATGTTCATGCGTGCTACAGATGTCTGTGTTTTAGGCTAATGAATTTTGTTCGCAATGCAATTTGATTGTTCTGTTTGTAGATGCATGGTTTGTTCATTGCCGTTTTAATTGTTGCTCTCTCATATTTTTCAGGCAATCTTTTCCTGTCTCTGCGGCTGCTATACGGCATAATCAATCAGATAACCATATGTTACAAGCAAAGCATTCTGGAGCTTGGGCTGTCAGATGATTTATAGCTGCTATATTATGCTTGATCAGTTCTGTCATGACCATCTACCCAATGACATGTCTAAGGCCCTGGCTTCTTTACATTCTACTGCTATATATTCTCATAAACAAAAGTGGAGCTATCAGTCCTGACGGTACGGTGGTATTTGGGATTATGCACATGTGCCATTTCAACTTAATCATAAGCTATGTCAAAGTAGCAAAGCTGCTACAAAGAAATCTATGGTCCAGTCCATTTACTTTGAAATTAATACTTGGTTTTTTATTTATTGCGATTTATGAGTTGTCCAGTCTCACATTCGAATTTCATTAATCTGAACACAAACCTGGGTGATTTTGCTTTCATGTCAAGACTTGTTTTATGAAATGTGAAATTTAGTTTGATTAGAAATATAACGATGGGGGATGTTTGATGATTGTAAGCGCACCCTACAGATGGACCACCAAGTTCTTCTGTGGATAGGGTGGAGTATGTGTTTCTTTCCAACATCAATGTTTGAGTAGCCTGTAATTTTTCAAGAAAAACGAACTTGCTTGCCTTCTAGGATCATTTTGCCTTAGTTATGTTTGTTAGTGTCCATAGGAATATGCATGCTCAAGTGCACTTGTGATATATTAGAATTTTGAAATTCATTTTTTGTTTTTGTTTTTGTAGGTGAAGCACTATGGAGCTTCAGGAATGCAATTGTCAGCTCAGATGGCATCCTTCCTTTGTGGAGGCCAGAGGATGCTGATCCATGTAATTGGAGGGGAGTGAAATGTGATCTGAAAACCAAGAGAGTAATATATTTGTGAGTTCACAACTGATATCCGAATCTCAGACTTGTTTTCTCTTTTCCGCCCATGGTTGGTTTGCTCCCTGTAAATAAGTATGGAGCTGTGGACCTTTAAATAGCCTACATGTTTTGTCTCTTCATTTGGGCATCTCTCTCTCTCTCTCTTATTTATTTATTTCACTTAAATCTGTTAGTTCAGAATGCAATATGAAGTGCATTCAGCATTTTGTTGATTGTTTATCCATTATCTTCCAGGAGTCTGAAGAACCATAAATTAAGTGGACCCATATCACCTGACCTTGGGAAGTTAGCGCACTTGAAAATTCTGTATGTATTTTCAGGACTCTTTTATTTTTATTGAAAATTGTCTGTTGTTTTCTGTATTAAAGGCATGGTGCTATTTTTCTTATATGTTTTAATATGAATGATGTGTTGCAGAGCTCTATACAACAACAGCTTCTATGGAACAATTCCTTCAGAGTTGGGAAATTGCACAGAGTTGCAGGGAATGTAAGTGCATCTAAATCTAATAATAATTTTTTTTTATCATCATTACTTCATGTTTTCCTACATTTTCTTTTTTATCCTTTTGAATAATGCTGTTGCCATTCTATTGGTTGAATACAAGCAGAACGCACAAGTAGCGACTGATTATTTATATTTTCCTATATATAATTTAGCATTACTGATGATGGACAACATAAATACAAGGGTTTTTACTGAAAAGGATTCTCTCCCACAGAAAAAGCTTTGAGTATCTGCTTTTGAATATAGTGATGATGATTGAAAATTACTTATTCAGAATAGAGTAAAGCATTCTGAACTTAGTTTGCACCTTGTGAATTATATTTTAACTGCAACCAACCTTATATTTTGCCAGTGAAGAAAAGTTGCGAAAACCTACCAGATAAATGTCTGATGTCCCAGACGAGTAACACTAGCTCTGGTCATAGAGGATTGCATACTGGGAACAAATTTTTTAACCCTTGCACATGGTCCAAGAGCCACCTCATAATCTAAACAATTAATTCAGCTTCTCTTAGAAGTTTGGAATTATAAACACTAGAGAGATCATGTTGGCATATTGCCTTTCATTTGAGTTTACAATTCAGGCATCTTAACAACGAAGGATTTCTTTTCATGTCGGTAACTATTTTCTTTAATGTGTAGCTTATGTAGCTTAGTTGCTGTTTTCCTGTGAATTGCTGCTACCCCATGACCCCATGGTGCCTAAATTAGTTCTATTTCACTTTCACCAGCTAAAACAAGAATGGGTGTTAGAAATTATGGCTTGTGCGATAACTACAGCAATTAACTCCCTCTTGTTTTTAGAGATTCATGATATATTTCCATTCAAACTAGGTTTGGAGTTGCCGCCTTAAAATCTAATTTCAACATCTGTATTGGTGTCCTATGCGTCCACATTTATAATTGGACTGGAAGTAAATTATTAATGTCTGTTCTCTACAGATTCTTGCAAGGCAATTACTTAAGTGGACCAATTCCAAGCGAAATGGGAAACCTAACTGCACTTCAAAATCTGTGAGTTGTTTTCCTCGTGATAAATTTCAGTTGTATGCATGTTATTTTGTTTTCAACCAAAACAAATGTAGTTCTGCAATCTTTTTCTATGAGTACTGAAACACCTCTTGTCATATATGTATGCACATTAGTGACACATTACAAACCTTTTCCAAAAACAATTTAGTTGTTATTCAAGTGGGCTTGAGCAGGTTTCTCAAGGGATATGATAGGGTTGCTGTCTTCAATGCTCAGTTTGTTGTGTCTATTGTAGAAATGTATGCATCTCCACCAATTGGCTTCTCCCTACTGCAAGATAGATGAGGATTCAAGTTCCATGGTTAACACCAAATTACTTCTGTTTGTGCCTTTTCAGAAGTGAAAGGATCTATGTTACACCTTTATGGAAAAAGAATGAAAGTAAAAAATAAACACTGAAGCCTCCACTTAATTCCAAGCTATTGTATATGAGAAAAAGGTCTTTGAAGAATATTGACAGGCACTTGTGCTCACTAATGTGCTTTAAATGACAAATACTAGTTCTAGAAGTGATCATCATGCTAGACAGATGAAACTGATTAGGTATTTCTACAGGGATATATCAAGTAACTCTCTTAGCGGTTCAATCCCTGCATCTCTTGGAAGGTTAAATAAACTCATAACTTTGTGAGTAGCCTCATGTGCTTTGAATTGAGTTATTTTTTATAGAATGATGTTACCATGAAATTGAAATTGATACATTTACATCTGACATTTATTATGATCACAATGTTAAATTGAAGCAATGTGTCGAACAATTTTCTGGTCGGGCCGATACCATCTGATGGTGTGCTCATCAACTTTGCAGATAACTCGTAAGTCCAGCTTGCTGAATATGTGTCATATTTAATTGATTTTGCATTGGCCACTAATATAGTAACTCAGGTGTGCCTTGATGAACGGCAGCTAAAATCAAGTTCTACTATTTTACAAATTTACTCTTCAGAAGCCAAAGAAGATCCTTAATCAATAAACTGAAACATTATATCTTGTAGGTTCACTGGAAATCGTGATTTGTGTGGAAAGCAGATTGAAAGAACTTGCAAAGATGACAGTGGAGGGCCCAGAACTGATGGGCAGTCTCCTTCAGGTAAACTAGCAGTCTTATCACATATACAGTTCTCCAATAGTTCATTTTACCAGGTACAATGTTTGCCATGCTGGATGTAATACAGTATCAACATTTAGGATGATAATAGATTTACTACTTGTATTCTTACAGCATAACACATACTTAAAACTCCCACCGTTCTCATTACTAGAATCTGACTCCTGGAAGTAGTTGAAGTTACCATAGAAACTGAATTGAATTGTTAAGAGAGAACCTATTTTTTTAACAACACTGATCATTTCCTGATCTCATATGCTTTATGGTTGTTGCTTAAAATTATTCTTTGCTTGCAGGCCAAAATCAAGGAGGAAAGAAAAAATACTCTGGTGGATTGCTTATCAGTACTTCAGCAACCATTGGTGCACTGCTTCTTGTGGCACTTATGTGTTTTTGGGGATGCTTTCTATATAAGAAGTTTGGTAAAAATGGAAGTAACAGTATTGCAATGGATGTTAGTGGAGGTAATGTTCTCAACTAGAGTTATTTGTCCAAATTGTTTTTTAATTGGATAAACTTTTCTACCGAGTTCTTAAACTCAGCACCTCATGTTATTTTTCTTGTTGCGCCAGGTGCATCGATTGTAATGTTTCATGGGGACTTGCCATACTCTTCAAAAGACATCATAAAAAAATTAGAGACTTTGACTGAGGAACATGTCATAGGCTCTGGAGGTTTTGGAACCGTGTACAAGCTTGAAATGGATGATGGCAGTATATTTGCCTTGAAGAGAATTGTAAAGATGGATGAGGGTTTTAATCGTTTCTTTGAGAGGGAGCTTGAAATTCTTGGAAGCATAAAACACCGCTACCTTGTTAATTTACGAGGTTATTGCAATTCTCCCTCATCAAAATTATTGATATATGATTTCCTATCTGGTGGCAGCCTCGACGAAGCACTCCATGGTAAGTTTTATGTTTTTGTTTTCATTTAGTTTAGATATTAGGAAGGCTAAAAGTTTGAGGTGCGGACACTTTTTCATAAGACAATGTAGTGCCATCTATTTTCTGTTTCTTTTTTTTCTTTTTTCTTTCGTCTTTTTTATTTTTTATTTTTATGCTGATGGTCGTTGGACAATAAAAAGAAAATCGTACCCATTGGCATGAGCAGTGAAAGAGATGCCTCCAGTCGAGAATGAAGTTTTGATTTTTATAACATTGGTTATAAATTTGCTATTTTTGTTGTGGACCTTTTCCTTTCATTTTTTTTTTATTCTGAGCCTTTCATTGAGGTGTACCATTCTATCTATCAAGTTTCATGTTTACGGATTCAACAAGGAACATTACTTATTTTTCATTGATTGTACAGAAAGATCTGAGCAACTGGATTGGGATGCACGGCTAACTGTTATTTTGGGGGCAGCAAAAGGACTGGCCTACTTGCATCATGATTGTTCTCCTAGGATCATCCACCGTGACATAAAGTCAAGCAACATTTTGCTTGATGGCAACTTGGAGGCTCGAGTGACTGATTTTGGACTTGCCAAATTGTTAGGTGATGAAGAATCACATATTACTACAATTGTTGCTGGAACATTTGGTTATCTAGCTCCTGGTAAGCAATGCACATTTACTGGAACTTGTGCTACTGATTTGACCGAACTGGTTGGAATGGACATTTTAGAAATATGTTTCACTCACAAAGTCACACTTACAACCTTGAGTTTTTTCCACTTGTAAATTGGGTTTCGAAAATGGCTTTGCCTTTTTCTTAGGACATGCTATTTGCTCTGATGGGGAAAAAAAAACTCCAGAATAGAAAGAGGAATATCTATGCTAGGTGCAATAAATGGAATACCCTTTTTATATCTCTTTGACAAGGCTTGTTACCTGTACTATCGTTGAAGACAGTATCCTAATAGTATACCTTGACTTGCAATGTTTCACAAAAGATGTTTAGCGTCCAAGGTAGCTGTTAATCTCTTTAGGTTATGATTTAACAAGTTATGATGGATCTTTTGCTGGCTGATCTCTGCATTTGTAATATCATGATTACTTTCACATTATCATTCCATTATTATTTATGATGAGCCTGTCTGATTCCTTTGGCAGAATACATGCAAAGTGGCAGGGCAACTGAAAAGACTGATGTTTATAGTTTTGGGGTCCTGGTGCTTGAAGTGCTAAGTGGAAAGCGGCCAACAGATGCATCATATATTGAGAAGGGCCTGAATATTGTTGGTTGGGTATGTTTCTTGATGAATTTAGCATTATTCTATGTCATGATATAAATTAAGAGGGGCTTTCACTACGAGTAAAAAATATGACTAGAAGATGTTAATTGCCTCTATATGATCTCTTTCGATGAACAGACTGGTCTCGAGTTTATATCTATTTCTTTCCATGATTGCCTAGTGGCACGCATCTAATTCCACCGGGTAAAGCTTAAGGAAATGTATGTGGAACTGTCATATATAATGGAGTATGCAAGCTGGTTTCTGACTATTTTTTCTGTCTTGCAGTTAAATTTTTTAATCACGGAGAATAGACCACGAGACATTGTTGATCCTAACTGTGAGGGGGTGCAGGCAGAAAGCCTTGATGCCCTGCTTTCAGTTGCCACCCAATGTGTTTCTTCGAGCCCTGAGGATAGACCCACCATGCACAGGGTGGTTCAAGTACTTGAATCTGAGGTCATGACCCCATGCCCAAGTGACTTCTATGATTCCAACTCTGATTGAAACCCTTTTAGTGACAGTGAAGACATGTTTGAGTTCACATCCATTACTGCAGCTTCTGGAAAAAATAAAGAAGAAATGCACAAGCATGAAAGAGGGCTTGGAATCTGCGGTTGTTTTGTATCTTCATTTTATTCGTTTATTTTTTCTGCAGAAGTATCACAATTCACTAATAGAGCAACACATGATTTATTCTGGTTCTCTCGGTACCAAATTGATTACTCACCGGCTGGAATTTTCATGTCCTCATCTTGCATGGGTGTGCAAAAAGACTTGTCTCTATGACAATGGAGTTTCAACTTGTGGTATGGGCCATTTATTCATCAGAAGTTGTATTTCTTTTTTTAGGCTCTCTCCTTTTCCCTTATCATGTTGTAGCCCCCATCTTACATCTGTTCACCCAAATTTCAAGTGTATATGAAATTTGTATAAAATTGAGAACATCATCCTGCCTTTGCAATAAGGATTCATGTTTTCACCATTTTTGTAAGATATGTTTCATTGCAATAATAATCAATCAGTTCCTGAGTGAATTTAGCATTCCGCCAATCGTATTATCCGCCATCCAGGACTTCACTCTTAATTGTTCTTATTTTTTCCTTGTCAATGCCTTCAATCTTAGCGCTAGTTTTTCCTCTTCAATTATCCTCTTATTTCTTAGAATCTGACAATGTCGCATGGACAATGGCTCCAAGAACTCACACCTAGTCAACGATATCGGGTGGATGTACTTCAACAAGAAGATTCGTTCCCAGTTTGGGCCTGCATTTGGCGAGCTCTTTCGGGACACCAATGTTGGAAGGAGCTGCACCAGGGATTGCCTCCTGTTTGAAAGGCAGTGCTTTTGCAGCTTGTAAGCGGAGCTCTATTATTCATGGATTAGAGATGGATGGTCCTCTACTTTGGCCCCCTTATCTGATTACTTTCAAGTCTCTTGGCATCTGGGATTGCCTGCAAAAAACTTCTGAATAAGCGGATGCTACGGATTACAGCATGCTGCTGTCGTTCACAGTTGGTAAAGGGTCAATCACCACGGCCGGTCTTGATCTTCAATTGCATCACCAGGGCATAGCAGGATCGTATATTATACTGCCATGGTCAATCCATTTACAACAGTTGATGGTTAAATTAAAGAATGACAAGATTTTTGAATTTGAATTCAAGGAACACGGGAAAGTGAGTCGATTACACAAATGAATCAGAAAATACCCACAAGCTGGTTCTAGTCTTGGGAGAAACAACTGCAACGTTGGACATGCGCTTTGGAAATGGGAAGAACATCACTATCCCACCCCACAGCAACCCATGCTAAGTGTTTTCAGGTAGTAAATGCTGTCGAATAGTCGAACCTACATAGAGCCATTAAATCCGAATATTAGGAGTAATACTTTTCAGGCCGCGACATTTCTTATATATAAAATCCAGGCTCCTACATAAAAACCTTAAAGACAATGTAAACCAAGCCAACCCCTCATTTACCTCCAAACATTTGAAATATAAATGAAAATTTCAAATTGTTTCATTCATACCTTAGCAAACACCCCCCTTAACTTGTTTTCCCCCTTCGATTATTTTTGTGGTCTAAATTAATATCAACCAAGATATTTTTTCCTTAACATTTGAATTCAATAACTTTCTTTGTTCTCCCCCCCCC
>SRLM01001891.1:0-26974 GCA_015708895.1 Populus ilicifolia | reverse complement strand
CTTTCAAATCAGAGATTAAAAAATAATAAAAATAAATTTGTGGATGAAAACTATAATGTGAAAAAACTGAAGGGACCAAAAATTAATTATTTGGAAAGTAAAAAGACCAAAGTAGACCTTTAACCCTAATTTTGATATTGCCACCTATTTTCTCAGCCATTTACACTTTAATCTTGTCTCTAAATCTTCCCTTTCCTATTTTTTTTTTAAAAAAATTGGCTATTAATTCGGGCTATAAGGATGAAAATACAAAAAAGAAAAGAGATGGATAAAAAAATTAAACATTACAGCAATCCACGCTGATTTTTACTAGTTATGGGGCATGCTGGGAGTTGCAAGCAAGCTTTTCTTTTTTTGAACTGGAAATAGAAAAATAAAATGACTAATAAATCAACACTGAAATCTCCTGACCTATGTTTTTATATTCAATTATAAAACAAACATTTTACATTTATATTTAATTAATTAATTTAATTTAAACTTATCTAAATTTGCTCCCACTTTTGAACGTTTAGGATGAAAGTGTCGAGTTTTCTGGCTTCAACTGGATTACACAGAATGGAATAGCAAAAGGAGCAACTAAAATCTTTCTTGTTAAAGCTTCGTCAATGGCTGAAAAAGTTTAAAAACCTGCAATTGCTTGCTGGAATCTAGAGGATTGTTTAACCCAAACTGTAACTGATCACCACAGCGTCTGCTTGAGAAAATGAGAGGAAAAGAACAGCCAGGCATTTTATTATCCAACAAAAATTACTGCAAGGGGAAAGGTACACAACATTAAAAGCTGCTTATTGGCCTTATTTTCGTAAACACAACAAATAGTGAGATGCGAAAAAGAAAAGGAAGGCTAAGTTAGGAGAGCACAATCTCATCACACACACGCTACCACGTCAGAAGGAACGGCATTCGATAACATACTGTAACCACTGGTGCATAGAATTGAACTATAATATAAACAAGACATATACAGCTTTTGTACATAAATAATTAGGATCAAGGAGTTATGCTTTCTTCCACTATCTTGCTTGCAGGTGCCTTTTCATGTTTTTCTATGTAAGCAGAAGGAAACCATCCAGCCTTGCCTTTGCATTCTCCTTCTGACCACCCTGTCGGAGCCACCTTGTGATATTATTATCAGCAAAAGATTAGGAAGGGGAATTAGAGGGGAAAGGAAAAGGAAAAAGATTGAAAATCGAGTTGCCTCTTCTGAAACATATATTTGCAAACTCAAATGGCGTATTAAAAACACTCCCCCAGAGTCATTTACTAAAGACGAAGACAAGGACTTCTGATCTAAGGATGTAACAATAAATATATTTGTTGTGTATGTGTGTGATGGTGTTCAGCAAAAAGATAAAGAATTCAACGATTTACAACAGACAAAACTGCCAACTGCAAGCACCACACCCATGCTCATACAGGCATTGGTGCACAATCATTTTACAGGCTGAGCTCTATGGTAAAGGAATATACAATACAACTATATATTTATGTGAATATGCATGCTTAATATAATTAATGCATGCATGCATGAGTAGGATTAATAATTCAAAATCATTTTCAAAGATGGTCTATAATGGAATAGGTCATCGGAGGCATTATCAGCAGAGAAGTACCTTCCGGACCACAACAAAATCATCAATAGATATACTCAACTCCCCTTCTGCTTGAGCATCAAATGGATGTATAACCTGCAAAGAGTTAAAAAATAAAATGAAATGAAGACCAAAATAACAAAAAAAAGCAGTGAATCTTAAGAAAAGAAACATCTTTTGCACTGGTAGAAGATTCCATGACAGTAAACAGCTAAATGTGGATCCTTATTTAAGTAGTGTGGCATACAGTTGTAAACAAATAAATCAGTGAGATAAGAACATGCTTTCAAGGGTAACACCTTTAAATAACAGTTTGAAGAACAATTTTGCTCCACATAAAGAAATTCTTAATCTGAATATGATTGTTTAACATTCAGATAGCAGGTTTAATTAGTTTACTGACGCTCATGCATCTTTGTTACTTTCAGGTCTTTTTAGATATTAAATCTTAGGTTTTCCTTTTTCCATAAGTTATCGTGTTTACTTCCAGCTCTTCAAGCATCCTTACTATTAGTTGAGTAAATACAACTTTTATAACCCACAAATAAAATGGTGGCCATAATTAGGAAAACAAACTCATGTACTTCCCATGATAAAGTTTGGCATAGCATCTCTTCAAACTCATGTACTTCCCACAAATATACAACTCATGTACATGCAAGTTTTTTCTCAAAGGAAAATATCACTAAAGTTGTATTTTAATGGGGAAAGATAACAGGTTATCTTTTGCTTATAAAAGAAACATGCACCTTCAAATCACAATATCATTTTGAAACAAAAACTTCTTCAAAAAAAAAGAAAAAAAAGAGAGCAAATAGGTGGAAAAGTAAGGTCCAAGTAGCAACTTTTAACTTCCTTTTCATTTGACTACTAGTTCATGACTGCTTCCATCACCAACTGGCACTGACACCCTCACTGTGCACAATAAAAAGATCAGTGCCATTATTTCCACCACCATTGACCCATTGCTACTGCCACTACCTATAGCCAGTAGGCCTATCTTCTTCATTCCACTACTGCCAAAGTTTTCTTTCGTTTTCCAGCTCTTTTAAATTAAATAAATTAACTATTTACCAACATTAAATACAATTCTTTGTTGGAGTAGTTGACGAAACAAATTAATTATTGTCAACATAAAAAAACAATTAGTTGTTGGAGTAATGCAGTCGACCAGCGAACTGTTTGCATGGTATTGGACCCCTATTGACCTGCCATCCAATGAATATTTGACCGTATATTTGGAGGTGCCACAATCTACTCTATCAAAAAAGAGTTGAAATTAAACTAATAACTTTATTTCAAGTACAAGGAACAGAAGGATGCTGCATCCACAATGGCAAACGAGATGATCAAGTAATCTTGCACATGCCATTACAAGGAATAAAGATAGTGTGATAGTTTCGAGAGAAAAAAAGGAATCAAACATCATGACATGTATAGGTAGTTTTAAGCAAAAAACAAGAATCAAACATCACGAGCTGTGCAGGCACTTTCTCATGGTTCAAGTCAAAAGCTGTGAAAGAGATACGATGGAAGAAATCAAACAGTGTTCTAAAATATTTAATTATTTTTTTCTTTCTGGTGTGGCATGGTTTGAGAGAAGAGGTGGGATATTCAAAGTGATCAAACATCTTACTTTTGCTATGTAAAGTGCATCCTTATGATTCGGGTGCATGTGATTTTCAGATCCATTTGAAGTGTTATTCTTGGGTTCGGGTGGGAAAATCACATCTCTCTGTGTGGTCGCCGACTGTAATGCAGACTCATTTAATTGCTCCTCGAGAATCATCTACATCAGTCATAAACATTTGGGAATTGCACCAGTCATAATCTATCTCAAAAATAAAATTAGATTATAGTAAGGTAATGTTTTAAGCACCTGAAAAGTGAAGAAAGCATGCATGGAGTGATAAAGAGAGAATGATTTTCAAAAAACTATTAAGTGATATATGTGTGCACATGCACATAAACATGCCAGGTCCAGGGTTGCAAAGAACAAACCTCTGCATGTAGCTTATCCAAAATAGAAAGAACGTGTTGATGATAACATCTCTCAGCATCTACCTGAAAAAATTATTTGAATTTTTTTTAGATCAATGTGCAGAACACAAATAACTTTTACCTAAACCAAATTTGATAAAGCAGCACAAATTTCAAATACAGTAAACCCCTCTTTGCAATCATTAAATTAAGCAAGATATTTATGCCAGGAAAATGGGTGGGGAACTCTATCAAGACAAGAAAAATTTTCAAACGGTAAAAGGAAGGATACATGGCTAGTTACAAAGAGAGATATGCAGAAGTAAGTGCCAAATTGAATTTGCTGAAAAGGGAGATGAACCATAAGAATACCTTTGCCCAAATTGGCAAGGAGTACATGAGGTAACATCCCTCCCCAAACCTTCCAAACTTCCCTAATTCTTTATCCCAATTGACACCTATGTTGTCACATATCAACAAGAGAAAAGGACTGAACCAAAACGAACATGAACATGGATAAAATGTTTTTGGCTTTAGCTACGCCAGTCACATGAATGCTTCTTTAAGAGTCTGTTGAATTGCTATACTCCATTCACAACAGGTGTTTAGATGGTCAAGTTGTCAAAAACTATAGATCGTGGTCCTGGAAGCCAAATGATCATCATAGGCAGAGAGAGTCATGCACCCAAATGCACCCATACAAAGGGAAGAAACAAGAAAAGCATGCAATACCATACTAAACAACCGCTGAGCAGTAATCTCTTGCTGTTGATTTTCAACTGAAGACATGGCAGCAGTTGCTTCTCTCCCAAGAGCCATCATTATAGATTTAAGTTCAGTCAACCTTGCCTCTGCAGCTTGAAGCTTCATCCAACTCTCTGCAGATATTTCAGAATCCCTGGTTTTCGACCGCCGTCTCAATACTTCTGCTCCCTGCCAAGAACATATCACCATGAATCTACCACAATTCCTGCAACTGTTACACCCACGAGACACCAAAGCTTACCTGGGCTTCAACCTCTTGACGGAGTTTGTCATAATGGTGAGTCAAGTGGAGAGCATCCTCCAAAGGAGCTCCAGTTATTAAAGCCCGAAGTGGCTTAGAAACCTAAATATTGAAATCCTGTAACACAATTAGGAACATAAAAGGAGATGGAAAAACCTTATTTTTTCTTAAATGACAGCTTACACTAAAAATCCCAAGATACCCATCATTAATTCTTGGCAATATACATATAGGGCTTAAAAACTAATAATAACAACAATAATCTCGTTTCTATCATATCAATTTGCCTATCTTACAATTTTTTCCTTCATGCTTTCATTTAACACGCTTGATGAAATAACAATTGGATGGTCACTTATACAATGCAGAGTAACTAATTCTAGGCAGGAACTACCATTACTTCTGACATCTGAACTTGGCAGAAAAATTCAAAAGAAGCAATGATCTCTGAATATATAATAAATGGAACACATTTACACTAGCATGAATATATGTTTAAGTATTCCTAAACTACCACCATTCAGTTTGTATTGAGATTATTCCTAACTGGCAGTAAAATTACCTGATCAAGAACCCCAAGCAAAATTTCCTTCTCATTTTCCATCAAATTATGCGAGGCACCAAACTGAAGAACTGTCCTTGCGACATAATTATTCTCGTTCTGGTTCTCAGCTCCGTATTTACAACACTCATCAGCCAACTTTCGCACTAAGAAAATCCGAAAGCCAAAAATCTGACATATCAACCTCAAAGAAAACAAATCATAACAAGGTAGTCGCAAAGCAAAATCCATACTCACATATTTCCATTTGCTTCGAACTTATAGATACAAAACCTTCAGCACCGCGAACGATATTCTTCTGAAAATGCTGGTATTTTAAAGTAAAATAAAACACCAAAAAAAATCAAAATTTTGCCTAAGTAAAAAAAGGAAAACCAAACCAAATCAACTAAATAACTGCACCTTGGCAGCTCTGGTTGAATTGTAGAGATTTTGAAGATGCTGGTAGCATTGTAATTCTGCTTCGTCAACAATAATTCCTTCATTACTAAAATGTCCCAAATGCTTCAATACTGCCTGCAAACAACCAAACAAACACAAAATTTGAAAAAAAAATAATAAAAAAAGAACAGCAAAAGAGAATCTGAACTCAAATTAATTACCTGTTGCTGCTTTGCAACTTGCTCCCGAAGCCTGGTAGCTTGCTTTTTAATGGCTTCCATGTAAATGAAAAACTATCAACTACTCAGTGTACAACTTCTATTCTGTGCAGTTAAAACAGTTACAAAACCAAACTCTGTTTGTAGTTAAATCGCCAGAGGCTGCTCGAATCGAGGAGGCGATTAAGCAAGAAAGTGAGTTTTTTCCGGAAAGAGAATTTTGATTTGTTTGTAGTTAGCTTTACAGGCAACACCGAAAGGGAAAGGGAAAGGGAAAGGGAAAGGTGAGGACAGATAAATGGGGGAAAGTGGAAACTGTCTGTCGGGCAAGAGTTTAGATTTAGAAAGGTGTTTTGTTCCTGCAGCAAGTTAAAAAAAAAAAATTAAGTTTATTTTTTAAAAAGTATAATGTAAAAATCATCGCAACGTAAAACCGATATTTTGATTTATATTAATTTATAAAAATATAGTTGTTATTGTTTTTTAAATATTTTTTTGGTATAATATATGGTAATAGTTTTTTATTTTTAAAAAATTATTTTTAATATCAACACATTAAAATAATTTAAATGTTTTTAATTGTTTTTAATTTTTATATATTTTTTAAAATATTTTTAAAATAACCGGCCACTGTATTTTTACCCGTTTTGACTTGGGTCGGTTAGGCGGAGAACATTCACGTGGTGGCTGCTCTGCTGATCGGGTGGTTGCTTGACGCGTTAGAAAACGGGTAGAGGCGGATAATGAACTTTTCAAAGGAGAAATATTAAACGACAATTTCTAGAAATGGTGGTTAGTTTTCTTGCTATTGTATGCTAATTACATGTCTGCTGTCTTGTGGGTTTGATTAATTTTTTTTAACGCGGTAGAAAAATTTAGATCAGAAAAATTATTTAATATTACTATTAATTTGATATGATAAATTTATTTTAAGTGACTCTTTATCTAATTTAAATTTAAATTTAAAACTATATGAAAGTTATAATGAAATGTCCAAGAACGGATCAATGCAGAGGACTGCCTGGGCAGAATTTTTTTTTTTAAAAAAAATAAATTTTCAGGGCAGAGGAGGGTTTGGGACCAGGTCGTAATTGTGGAAAATTTGAGACAGGAGTGTAATAAGCTGTGAATGCCTTCTTCCGCAAAACCATTAAGTCCAGCCACCGTGTGAAAGGGTGTTTTTTTATTTAATTAAGTAATAATAATAATAAATAATAACAGAAATTTTTGAGTAAAATTAAAAAAATAAATCATGTAGGGTTAGAAAAAACACATGCTGATATGAGAAAAAAAATTCTATAATTCTATTTGAAAATCAAATAAAAACTAAAAAATATTTTATTAAAAAATCTTAGAAAAATATTTATAATTGACTTATTTTAATTGAAACGACTTATTTTAATTAATTTCAATTAAAATTGAATGCCATAAGGCTGGACAGGCCACACTACTTAATTAACTAATACATTTTAAGTTTCATTAATGTAATTTTAAATTGGATAAAAAAATAAAATAGATAGAGCATGTGTAATTTGTTGGAGTTGTCCAACCACTACAATGACATCATAAAAAATAATCTAGGTTAAAGTTTTACTAAAAAACTTAAATTTTAATTAATTTTTACCTAAAAAACCTTGTAATTTAAAAAATAATAATTTTTCAAACAAAAAATTAAAAATAAAAACTCATGAAATCAATTCATGAATAAAACCTCTCTTAACCCCTGTCTATTTTTTCCACTAATATATCAATCACGTTCATTTTGTCAAGAGGAATATCTTGACAGTGAATCTAGTCAATTTTATCATTGACATCCGGTCAACTAATGTTTTTTTTATTTGTATTTTTTAATAAATTTTTTTCTCACCTTTTAATTTCAGTAACTATAATATAAATAAAATAAAATTTTGCATCAAAACATATAATTGTAAAGCTAAAAGGAATAAAAATAATTATAGATAATATTCAAGACCATAGAATATTGAAATTACTTTCTAAAAAGTTTATCATACTTTTGTTTTGTAATTTTAATTTTTTAGTTTCAATTACATACTTTCAAGATTTGTTCTAATTGAAAGGGACTGATTCTAGATTTTAATAGGGTCATTTGGTTCTATATATTAATTTTTTAAAATAAAAATAATATTATTTTAATAAAACACATCAAAGAATTGTAATTAAGTTTTTGACTGGATAACACAAGATTTTTTTATTTTTTTAATCTGATCCGATTTCAATTTCAGACTAATCCATTAGGTCAGATTGAGTTTCAAAACTATGTTAAAATATTTTTCAACATCAAAACTCTTTTTTTCTCTCAACAAAATTGATCCTCAGTGATATAAAAACATGATAATTCAAAATAAATCAAATAAAAAAAATTTAAAATCTAATAAAAAATACAATGTCAAATAACTAGAATTAGAATGTGTTTGATATATTGTGGTGTATAGTAATTTTTAAAAATATTTTTTATTTAAAAATATATTAAAATATATTTTTAATATCAATAAATCAAAATTATTAAAAATAAATATTTATTAATTTTTTTTTCAAAAAACCTGCAAACTCACTCCCAAATAAAACAAAATTAAAAAAATTAAATCATAAAAAGCAGGTTACTAATCCACGGTATCCTGGGATGAACAAATTTCTCAAGAGGAGAAATAGATTTCTTCTCAATCTCAAAATTAATTAATTCCTGATGTGTAATTTAATTTGTTGTCCTCAAAATTTTCTAGATTTTACCACATTTAAAACAGGACAGGACCAGAGGAGTTACATTGGAAAATAAAATTAAAAGGGCGTAACTGACAAAACAATACATTTTAGAGATCAAGCTGAAAACTACACAAACTTAAAAGGCCTTTACCTCTACTTTAATCATCAATTTCTTTTGGCACCAAGGACGGTTAGAAAACCCCTATTTTCTCTCTGCTATCGCTCTCCCTCTCTCATGGAACCTCCCAGCAGCAGCGGCAGCGGCAGCAGCAGCAGCACTAGCAAAGTTATCAACGGAACTGAAAACTCAAACAACGAGTGGAAAGCCGAAGAAGCAATTGGTGGAAATAAAGCGGCTCTCGAAGCTTTAAGAGAGCTCATTACTTTCCCTCTTCTCTACTCGCGTGAAGCTCAGAAACTCGGTCTAAAAGTAACTAAAACCTAATTTTACTCAATAACTACATTTTGTGATTGATTATGATCATGCTACAGCTTTAATTTCAAGTTAGTTAATTAATTAATTTGGTTTTTGATTCTAGTGGCCATCAGGTTTGCTTCTGTACGGTCCACCAGGAACCGGAAAGGTAAGTAGCTTTTAATCATTTTATTAATCCAATAAATTGTTCTCTTTGATTCTAAATTTATTTATTTATCTTGTTTTTTTTCTTCCGCAGACAAGTTTGGTACGAGCAGTTGTACGCGAATGCGGGGCGCATTTAATTGTCATTAGGTAATTTGATTTTCTTTTTCTTTTTTTTTTCCCGGCTAATGATTTTATGTATTGCTGAATTAGTTGTTATATTTATTTATTCATTTAATTTTTGGCTTGAGTTTGATGGGATTTGTGAGAATTTTTTTGTAGTCCACATTTCGTTCATAGAGCGCATGCTGGAGAAAGCGAGAGAGTTCTACGTGAGGCCTTTTCTGATGCATTGTCTCATGCTGTGGCAGGCAAGCCATCAGTTATTTTTATTGATGAAATTGATGCCTTGTGTCATCGTCGTGATTCAAGGTATTGGAGAAAGGATGGTTAGATTTTGCTGCAGCTTTACCTGTTCTTTAGATTTATACAATTGCTTTGTTGTACCTTTTGTGTTAGTTTGTTTTCTTGGCTTGCTGTTGTCTTGATAAGAACATAAAGAGGTAAACTTCTCCATTCATATATTTAAATTAGGCCTTCAAATGCAGACGGGAGCAAGATGTTCGTGTAACCTCTCAACTATTTGCTTTGATGGATGCCAACAAGCCCTCATCTACATCTTCAGCACAAGTTGTTGTGATTGCATCAACTAATAGGTTAGCTTGTTGCTTTTTGTATGTTTGAGGTTTTGTTCTATTGAAGTGAAGTAGAATCAATCTGACGCAGAAGCTTTTTATTAGCCTTTTTTTATGGCTGTGTCACACACATTGTTTGATCTTAACTAATATATATATATATATTCTGTATAAAGAGTGGATGCAATTGACCCTGCATTAAGAAGATCTGGTCGTTTTGATGCTGAAATAGAAGTTACCACACCTACAGAAGAGGAGCGATTGCAAATTCTCAAGGTAGCATACAAATCTTTCAATATCTATGAGCATCGTAAGAGTCAATTTTTATGAAACATATATCAGCCTATCTGAGTTGCCAGTTGACGTTATTACTAGAAGTATGATCATGGCTCTTCTTGTTTGATGGAATGTTGATTAGAAAAAGGTTTGTAATGTGGCAGTAGAGGCATGATTTTATCATGATTTTTTCTTCTTGATTGTTCTCAGCTCTATACAAGGAAGCTTCATTTGGATCCTAATGTTAACTTACATGCTATAGCTGCATCTTGTAACGGATATGTTGGGGCTGATTTGGAAGCTTTATGTCGTGAAGCTACCATGTCTGCTCTTAATTCTTTGGATACAAGTGAAGATGCTGGTGTGCAATTAACGATGGATGACTGGAAGCATGCTAAATCTGTGGTTGGCCCTAGCATAACAAGAGGTGTGACAATGGAAATCCCCAAAGTGTCTTGGGAAGATATTGGCGGACTGAAGGATTTAAAAGTCTGTAACTATGTCTTAATTTTGTATAAAAAATTTTCCTGATGACTTTAAGGATGCTCAACTTTATATATGTTAGCTCTGCGCTTCAATTTGGTATTGAAACTGACGCAGAAGTTAACCATACTTCCTATTGTTAGAAAAAGCTCCAACAAGCTGTTGAATGGCCTATCAAACATTCTGCTGCATTTGCAAGGATGGGAATATCACCAATTCGTGGAGTTCTTCTGCATGGACCTCCAGGATGCTCAAAAACCACTCTTGCTAAAGCTGCAGCTAATGCTGCTCAAGCTTCCTTTTTTTCCTTGAGGTATCATTGTATTGCATTTTCATATCTCATAAAATTGAAGTGTTTTTCATGAAGAAAGGATTTTTTTTGAAAGCTTTATTATTCAGATTTTAGTGTACAGACTTGATAACTGGGATATTAGAGCTGGCCGTTTCAAAACTGATTTTTGTTGATAATCCATGCTGAATTTATAAAGAGAGAGAGGGTAAGAAGGGGAACCAAAGATTTATATTTCTTGAAAACTCAAAGTATAAATCAGTGGTGCAGAGCTCTATTCAATGTATGTTGGAGAGGGGGAAGCATTGCTGCGCCATACATTTCAGAGAGCTCGCCTTGCAGCACCAAGCATAATATTCTTTGACGAGGCTGATGTTGTTGCTGCAAAAAGGTTAGTATGGAGGTTTCCTATATGTTGCTACTGAAAAATGATTGTTTCTCTTAAACTGTTTCTGCAAATGTTTTCTGTGGTGTGTAATTATTTCATTGAGCTTCTTCAAGTTGGTGTATAATAAATGCAATCATGGGCACATGTGGAAATATGCATAACATTTTCTTCATTCACACGTACAGAGTAATGCAGTTGTTCTTATGATTGATTTTTTAAAACAACTGATAAAAAAAATGGTTCTCAAAGCACTTCCATTCAATGGCAGAGGTGGGACTTCAAGTAACAGCACTACTGTAGGAGAGAGGCTTCTGTCAACGTTACTGACTGAAATGGATGGTTTAGAGCAGTCTAAAGTAGGTGCCAGTCACATGATTGAGTTTATCATTTATCTTGAAACTATAGTTGTGAGGAGTTACAAATAACATCTAACTCTTTTTTTGTGGTTCAAACATTTGCTTAATTCCATCAGGGAATTCTTGTGCTGGCTGCCACAAATCGTCCTTATGCAATTGATGCTGCACTTATGCGCCCTGGACGCTTTGATTTGGTGAGGAGTGCAAGTTTAAAAGTTTTCCATATCTTGTACCTGTTACACCTTTTTGCTGACCTTGCAAATGGTTTAACAATCATTTCCTTAGTTTGTCTTTTTGTCTGCTGCATATTTGAAGATGCCACTAACATCATAGTTATGAGCTCACTATTCCTGATTGCCTTGTGATCTTTTGCATGAGATGGTGCCAATATCACAATAAAGCCATTCACTCTTTATGCAGACGACATCTTTAAATGTTGTTTAATTTCATTTATATGAAACTGCAGGTGCTATATGTGCCACCACCTGATTTAGAGGCTCGATATGAGATACTCGGTGTTCACACACGTAAAATGAAAATAAGTAATGATGTTGACCTGAGAAGAATAGCAGAAGATTCTGAGCTCTTCACTGGGGCTGAGCTGGAGGGCCTTTGTCGGGAAGCTGGTATTGTAGCTCTGAGGGAAAACATATCTGCCAATGTCGTATGCAATCGTCATTTCCAGAGAGTAAAGGAGTCATTAAAACCAGCTTTAACAAGGGCTGAAGTCGAAAGATATTCATCATTTATGAAGACTAAACAAAAGAGATCTGGCGCAATTGAATTTGATCGGAAACCCAATACTGAGTGCAAAAGGAATTTGTTGGATTCAATGCTTTCAGTCAAAGCTGGTGTTCTTAGCTTAGTATTACTTGCTGCCTCTAAATATTTTCTTATGTTTACCAAGTCAGCCAGACCTGATGTACCAGCAACCTGAAAAAGCTGGTTACCTATCCTTACATGACTGCTGGGGCTGTGCTTTTCTTTCCAGATTCTCGTTCTTTACTAGGGAAATTATATTTTGAGCTGGTCTCTTACAGATCGCCTTGTAAGTGTTGTGTTTCCTTGAAAGTAATTGTGCCAATGTCTTTGGGTTGCGTGTGTCGGGATTTTTGCAACCTGGCTAGTGTTTTTTTTTTTTTTTTTGAAAACTAGTACAATGCTAAGGTTTTCAAGACAGCAACCGTAAAAACAAATTCTTTGTGTTAATCCAAATAATCTGATTTCAAATTCACTGTGCCATCCAGTGGAAGAATTAGGCTGTTATAGAGTTCACGTTCATGGACCTTCCAATCAAAGAAATTAGTTTTGTTACTTTGCACTCCTGCCTCCCAAGAGAGAAATTCTGCGCTGCGAATGGAAAGAGAGGAATTTATTCATAATTTTATTAAGAAAAAGAACTTCAATTAACAGATAAAAAAATAATCTCAAAATGACATATACAGAGAACAACATATTCAAGGCATTGCCAGCCTATTATTGTGTACCATTGCCAGATGATTTTGTATAATCAACCTTTACAAGACAAAATTCAAGCCCAAACTATACTAGTATTAGGGTAAAAAGCCAATATGAAGGGAAAAAGCATATACTACTATAATTCCATCACATGCATAACAACATGAAACAAAACCAAAATCATTAAATCCATACTCATTTAGCAATCTCATCGTCACTTAGCACATCATCAGTGCCGTGAAAACTCATCCTCGCAGATGCCTGCTTTGCCCATTTCACAATCTTCTCTGCCTCTCTACTCATCTTCTCTTGCTCTTTCATTGCCTTCTTTAGTCTTTTCTGCTGCTCTTTCACTGAAAAGGTACTCAAATCAGACAAGTACTCATCAAGATTATTGCTTTCCCAGTCAAGACCCAAACTTTCCTTGCTTTGCTTCTTTTTAGGAGAACACCAAAAGCAGCCACCTTTTCTAGGAGGAGAAGGTGAATCCATGAATGAATTTGATGAATTGGAAGACCCAAATTTTGATTTTGATTTTGATTTCATACTCATTTTCCTCTCCGGTTTCTGTTTGGATGGTGAGAAAATCACATCTTCCACCCATGAGTTAGAATGATCAGACCCGTGTAAAGACGACTTCTTTAAACTCCCTTTCCCATCTGGGTTTTCTTTCTTCGGAGAAAACATCTCTTCTTCCATTGACGATTTTGAAGGAGGAGGAGAAACACGGCCACTTTTCATTTCCTTTTCTAAACCGGATTTCCATTGTGGGTTTTCTTTGTTGTCCAGAAAAACTTCATTTTGCCCCTTTGAAGATCCCATTTTCTCACCTGGGTTTTGCTCCTCGCTTGAAAAGTTTCCTCCTTTTTCAGAATCAGAAAAGGACCCATCATCATCTTTTTTACCCTTCACTGAGATGTTGTTCATATCAGTGTTAGACCTTGAGAGAGATTTACTGGTGGTTGGGGTTTTAGATTTAGTGGGAGGGAAGGATTTGAGTTTTTGAAAACGGGTTTCTAAATCAGTAGGAAGGAGCGAGTCGGTGAAACCAGAACAGTTGATTTTAGAAACTTGTTCAAGGACACAGAGTTCCTGTGTTTGAGATACAAGTTCGTCTACTGCCGAGTCATCAGTGTCTGATAGGAAGCCAAAATCTGCCATTCTTCGAGAGAGAATTGTGAGAGTGCACAGTTAACTCTGTGTATCTTTCTTTAGTGTGCTGCTTAGGAGAGTAACATGAAGGGCTGTCCTCCTTGTGGTGATTCGGACTGTGGGAGCTTCTTCTAGTAACGGCTAGCTCATGCTTTCGGCGTTTTGTTCGAGTTTTTCAATCGTGGGGCCCGTTCTCTTCCTGGGGCCAGACGTGTGTGTGTATATATATAATGGGCGTGTAGATTGACGAGTGAATTATAAATTAATTTCTTCAGTTTTGAGAAACAAATTAATTGTCTTAAAAAAATTATTTAGTTTTTTTTATCAATATTATTATGCTTAATGTAATATATTATAATACTAATTGTGCTATGGAAGAGGAAATATTATGATACCGAGGCTTTTTATACCAATAAAAAAATCCAAATGGCTCGGATGCTTCATTGAAAACTTTGCTTTGGACTTCATGATCACAAATCACCTTTTGGACTTTTAGTTTCTCGTTTCCACATCAAGGGGATTTCTTCATTGTCGAGAAGATCCCATTGAAAACTCTGCTTTGGACTTTATTATTCACACACATTGTTCTAAAACATGTTTAGATTTAAAAGAAGACAAGCTCCTGTCAATCGTGATTTAAATGGGCGATTAGATCATTCTTGACTTTTCTAAAGTAATTCTACAATTAGTTATCTTATAAAAAGCATCTTACTACCTTTTACCTGCTGTACCATTAGATCTCTTGAAATTAGTAGTTTTATTGTTTTTACTAGAATTGTTTTTCATATTTATTGTTTATTTTTTAATTTTAAATTATTTTTCTTTATGTTTTACAACTCTAATTTTATTTTTCAGTCCAGATCATTTTTTTTCTAACGTAATTTTGTTACATCTTCTCCATCATCTCAATTCTCAAACCAGCCCTATTAATTGATTGTGAAACTAAACAATGGAGGTTAATTCTTAAAAAAATTCAATGATAAAAGAAAAAACTAAAAAGAAAAATTAATATAAAAAATATATAAAAAAATCAACTTGATTAATATCCGACCCGAGATATAAAATTGAGATAACCTCACATAAAAAATTATGAAACTCAAAGCCTAATAATATAATATCAAAGAATAAAACTAAAAAAAATCAATTTAAAAAAAAACCAAAGAGAAATCAATATAATATTTATAATTTATGATTCAAGTTACAAGATCAAGATTATCTAATATAAGACAAACAATAAAAAATTAAAAAATAAAATTTTTAATCATTCAAAAAAATAAAAATAAATAAATAACATTCAAAATAATAATGATCAAATTTGATATAAAAATTAAATGAAAGAAAATAAGAAGGGCTAATTGAAATATAAAATAAATAAATAAATGATAAAAAATAGCAATTAAAGAACGAAGACTAAATTTGATAAAAAAATAATATAAAATAAAATATCAAGAAAAAAATTAAAAATAGCAATCAAAAAATGAGAACTAAATAAGATAAAATAAAATATTAAGAAAAAATCTTAAAAAAATATAAGAAAAATAAATAATAATAAAATAATAAAAATTAAATTGATACAAATAAAAATATTTAAATTTTAAAAAGGTTCTCATAAAATTTGAGGCATGGATAGAGAAAAGGAGAATAAAAGCCTACCACAGCCTAATCGTTGCTCTGCCATGCATACACGCTGGGCCACTAGGAATAGAATAACACGACGGTTCCAACATCATAATGAATGACAATGTTTGACTGCTTGGAAATGCAGCAACCACCATTCAAAGTGCACAGGTGCATAAGACATGTTTATTATTTTTATTTTTTAAAATTATTTTTATATTTATAAAAAATAAAATTTTCCTTTATTTATAAGTAAAAACACGATGAAAACAAAAAAAAAAAAACAAAAAAAACCCTAGACATCAATTTTATTTTTTTTGCTTTTATAAGCAATGTAATCATTTCACTGTTCAATCAAGTTTTAAAAAATCAAAAAGTTCATAATTTAATTTTTTAAAAATAAAATAATAATTTTACTATTAATCAATCTATAATAATATATATACTAAGGTTTTTTAGTTTTTTTTTTTTAAATTAATGCTATTAGTCTCGTCAACTCATTTTCATAAAAGCCCACTCTTAGCACACAATACAGAAGAATTCACAGGAATGACTCAAAAGCTCATTTATTTTTATTAAATTTGTGTTTTAAAATGTTTTTATAGAAAGATATTAAAATAATATTTTTTTTTATTTTATAAAATTTATTTATCATCAAAACAATCTAAAAGTAAAAAAATAACGCTAAACAGGGTTTTTAAAATTGTTGCAACCCCCGATTTGAGCAGTACTCCCAAAACAATAGCTAACTAAGAGCACGAAGAATGGCCATGGCTCACCCCAACATCAGCTGCCCCAGCAGCTTCTTTTTCTTGGTACTGATCTAAAATTTACAGAAAAAGATGGTTCTCGAATTAACGTAGAAGGCAAGGATGCTCTCTCACTCTCAGCCATTTGTTATTCAAGCCGGCCTCTTCTCACTCTTTTTTTCCCTTTTATTTTCATGGCGGCACTAGTAGAAATCCGTCTTTCTCTTCCGTTTCCTCTTTCTTTCTAATTAGTAACTCCAAATCGAGTTTCAAGAATTCAAATAATTAATTATGAATTTAATTCTATGTAATTTAGTTTTTTACCCTCAATCACTGAGGTTTTTTATCTTTATTTATATCTACAAGTTTGTTCAAGAACTTACGGTGGATTGAGGAACAAATTTTCAATTATGTTTAGATTTAAAGTCATGGAATTATTGAATCTCTTGTTAGAGAGAAGCTTCAATATTTGATTGCAATCTTGGTTTCTCTATTAATCTTTGTTTCGAGTTTTATGAGAATTATAATAAAAATGTATGCTGATTAGTTAGTATCAATAAAATTGAATTTTTCTGTATATAAAAAAACAATCAGAGTGAGGAATTAATCTAAATTACGGACAACAATTTAAGAAGAAGAAGAAGAAGAAGACAAGAAGCTGATTTTGCAAATACCCGTTGTTGCATATTTGTTTTCATGGAAAAGGGGCCTGTTTTTGGGTTCACACCAAGCACACAAATTTTGTTTATGATTTGTCGATCATAACGCTAAACAAGGTAGGAGGCCCCAACACCAGAGTCAGAGAATGCATGACACTGTTTTTGGAGAGCATCAAAGATCAGTAGGGTATGGAGCATGACAGAACGCATTTGTCTGGTTGCTGTGGTGGAGCAGAAAGAGTTAAGAAATGCAGACATCATCTCATACCTCAACCTCAACTGCTCCAATGATATTTCGTGCTTAAGAAACCAGATTTCACCACTCATCACTCTCAAACACTTCAGCTACTCATACATATCCTGCCTGCTTTCTGTGATTTGAAATATGCATATGCAAACATTCTGTTAGGTGGACAAGTGGTGAAGTTACCTCCTTTTTAATTATCCAAAACAACGTTTCCTTATCCAGTTTCTGAGGGCAGTTGGACATATGCACTTAAATTGAAAATCCATACATGAACTGCAAGTATTTTCATAACCACTGCTGTTTCCTTGCCAAAATTCTGACGTTGCCCTCAAGATGTTTCAAATCATTTTGCATATAGGTGGACGTCAAGAAATGGGGTTTTCTTTCGCATAATTACTCGACATATAGCAATTTGAAGCCAAGACGCCATTTTAGGAGTGTTATCATTTTAGAGAACTTGTAACTGGGATGTTATTGCAGTGCTTGCCAGGGTTCTAAATTCTTAAATGCCCTGCAGGCTCGTCTTTGGCCTGCTGTAGCCATGAACCGACATCTTAATGGTGCTTCTATTAGCCCACAAGGGTAACCTCCATTGTTACTCCTCCCCTTGACATCTGGCTACTGTTGCAACAATTAATTGCAGCCAACTGCCATTAAGATAATAAAACATCGACACTTTTCTGCACGAGGACATTATACTAGATGACAAAGCAAATTCGAAGAAAATATCAGAGTTACGCGAGATAACACAGAATAAATTACCCGATTTAGTAGAGTGGTTAGAGCAGTTGAAGAAAGAATGCCCTCTCTATTATCTTTTTAATCAACTCTAGCTTTTAGATAATAAAACAGCAGTTTGTTTATATTACAAAGCGAACACACCCACCACTCCATACCGCACAAAAAACCTGCTGTACTACTATTTCACTAGCAATGAAGGAATCTTCACAGCCATGGAAACCATTCACGGCTAAATATTGCTGTTCAGTTGAAGATCAAACATTCTTTGGCAACTTCAGCAGATGTAGGACATCAAAATCAGACATTTCCAAGAACGTCAATGCTCCGGCACCGTCATTCAGAAGATTGTCATTCTCTGATCTTAGCCGTTCTTCGTCAACACGCATTAACGAGGATCTTGCACAATCTTTTGGGCCTGACTTGTATGATTTTCAATTGAGTGAGTTACGTGCCATAACACAGAATTTTTCTAGCAATTTCTTGCTAGGAGAGGGTGGGTTCGGGACAGTGCATAAGGGTTATGTAGATGATAATTTGAGGCAAGGTTTGAAGGCTCAGGCTGTTGCTGTTAAGCTTCTTGACATTGAAGGCCTGCAAGGTCACCGCGAATGGCTGGTAAACATAATTGATTTTTGTCCTTACTGTTTTATGAATAACACTATTATTTTCATTATTATATATATCATGACAAATGGGAGATTAGAATCCTTACAAATGTTGACTTCCGGCTACATGCATGGTATTTTTAGTTAATTTTTCTCAACTCCTTGCATAGTGGGCCTTCACTTGTACCTCGTTGAATTTGGTGCCTGGATAGGATCATAGGAACAGGAATGCACAGAGCAGTACCAGACGACTTCAATTCTATGGTTGTCTGGAAAACATGATGAAAAGCAGTTTTTGCTGTGATGTTATATGCAAATTTACGATTCATTTCTTTTGAGGAAATAATATATATTTATCTTGTCTTTAATCATGTTTAGTCTCATTTGCACTCAAGACTTGTCCAAGTAATAATCCAATAAAGTTTGATTGAACAGAGTTTTATTTGTTTATTGCAGGCGGAAGTAATATTTTTAGGGCAACTTAGACATCCAAATTTGGTTAAATTGATTGGTTATTGCTGTGAAGAAGAAGAACGACTTCTTGTCTATGAATTTATGCCTCGAGGCAGTTTAGAGAATCACTTATTTAAAAGTGAGTCGATCAATTTTATGCTGCATATTTATTTTTCGAGTCATGATTTAGATCAACTTTCTAATTTGTGCAATTCAACCTGACTATTTCATATGGTAAAAGTCTTCTGAAAAGGCTAAACATTTGACCTGATTCCACTTCACTGGTACAAATGAAGGAAATGGGGCCGTGTACAGAGAAACATTCAGGAAGACGATGGGAAGGGTTATTTACTTGGTTTTGTTTCATTCATTGACCATCACAGGGATTTCAGTGTCCTTGCCATGGAGCACGAGGTTAAAGATAGCAATAGGAGCAGCCAAGGGACTAGCCTTCTTGCATGGTGCTGAGAAGCCTGTCATATACCGTGACTTCAAAACTTCCAATGTGTTGCTAGATTCTGTGCGTAAACATCTCTTTCTTTTCTCATTCAGATTAGTAGATAAACATGCTTGACATGTCAGGTTTTCTACTTGATCCTGCTGTCAGGATTTTACGGTTAAATTATCAGATTTTGGACTCGCAAAGATGGGACCTGAAGGATCAGACACCCATGTTACCACCAGAGTGATGGGGACCTATGGATATGCTGCCCCTGAATACGTCTCAACAGGTATTTTCTTGCCTCAAAGCTTTCTCTTGGGCCCATAATAGACAGCTTCTCTGATGTGTATCCAGACAAAACATTACAGGTCTGTCAGTATCTCTAGAGCAAGCTAAAGACTACTGGGCTCAAAGCCCGATTCGAGGATTTGAATTGCATAAGCCGTCATGGATAGATTTGCATTAATAAAATATATCAAGAATGTGTATTACGACATGTAGCAGTTAATGTGAAATCTGACCATTGATAATGGCTTCTGTGAGAACGCATTACAGGACACTTGACAACAAAAAGTGATGTTTTTAGCTTTGGGGTGGTCCTACTAGAGCTGCTTACAGGGAGGAGAGCAACGGATAAATCAAGACCAAAGAGGGAGCAAAACATCATCGACTGGGCAAAACCGTACCTGACAAGCAGTCGCAGGTTGCGCTGTATTATAGACCCAAGACTTGCAGGCCAGTATTCTGTCAAGGGAGCAAAGCAGATGGCACTGCTAGCACGACAATGCGTAAGTTTAAACCCCAAAGACAGGCCCAAAATGCCATCCATTGTCGAGACTCTCGAAGCCCTACAACATTACAAGGACATGGCGGTGGCTTGTGGGCAATCGCAAGCATCGACAAAATCTGCAACGAGAAATGGAGTTTCCTCTGGAGGAAGGTTGGAAGGCAGAGGTGCAAGTTATAGGAAATCGGCTCCAGTTACATCAAGCAAGAAAACATAATTGATAATCTGTAATAATAAAATAGAAGGCTAAGTGTAATTTATTAGCATGTGTGTGTATGTTAATGGGATACGACCTGTGTAGATATCGAGTATGCAAATGGTACATGTCCATGGCCAAAATACATTACTACCTACAGTAAAATCTGATGTTTATCAGAGCATGAATATGTAATTAGTATCATTTTTGAGATATTTCATCTTTCTCCCTTTTCTTGCCCTTGCAGTGATAACTCTTAATCATAAAATGTTTATAAATTAAATCAATATATCTATATTTAAAAAGATATCCAAACAAATGAGATGAATTTACTAATAGAAATATGCATATTTTTTTAATTCGATCGTTGTATCAAATTAAAATTTTACAAGTAGAATTGATTCTATAATTTATTTTTAGTTATTTTCATACTCTTTTTAATCTCTTTGCCAAAGCATTTGGCAATGAAGAACGATATTTTTGTGATGATATTCGTGTCTGTATGATTGACTTTTCCCGTCTGGTCTGGTTAAAATTGACCCCTGATTCATTCACCTCGCTGTTTCTTTACGTGGGAAGAATTCCAAGTTAATTTCTAATACAGTAAAAACACTGATCCTATGAATTTATTTTACTGTATCATTTGTTCCAAGAATTTATTTTTGAGGCATCGCTTGTCTTCCCCGCTTCTCCTGGCCTCTGCAGTCTGCAGTGTTAATATCTCATCATCATCTGACGTTGAACGTGTAAAAAGAATGTTTATAAAGCAGATCAACGTATCTAAATTTAAAAATATATTCAAATAAGTTTGATGAAATTACTGATAGCTAGAAATCTGTATATTTTTTCATTTATTTATTATATTAAATCAAGATTTTACAAACATCTTATGTATACTTGATTCCATAGAAAAGTTTGTTGAATAGCATCCATTGAGGTTGTTTTTATGTTTAAATTTGGTCTGAGAGTTGTTGTTTGAGCTTCTTCTTCTTCTTTTTTTTTTTAATTTTCTATTTATATTTAGACTTCTTTTCCAATTAGATTTGAAAACTTTATTTAATCCATGTTTTGTTAGTTAATATGGTCAATTTAGTTTTCTATTTAAAGAGTGTATGGTATTTGCATTAGACTTATTGATATTCAAAATTTATTAAATCAAGATTTTTTCTATAGTTTAGCTGTAATTTCAAGGTTTGTAATTTGTTTTTGGATACCATCTCACCAAACCGAGGAACATTGGTTTTGGGGTATTTTAATCTTGGGTATTTATTTCTTTTTCATAATTTTTAAACATTTTTCTTTTTTCTTTGTAGATTTAAAAACTATCTTTACCCTTGTACTGGAGGGGAGATGAACCTTTAATCAAAGTTATTTATAGAATAGCTTTTAAATCCAACCTGTAAGTTAATTTAGAGAAAAATACGAGTTAAGTGGGTTTAGTAGGTTATTTCATCTAGGTTAACTTTATATATATATATATAAATGATATTATTTAAAAAAAATAAAATAATTTTTAATAGATTTATCCAAAGCTAATTAGATTATAAATTAATTCTATTTTTTTTTTATCATTTCAGATAAGATCAATCATTTTTTTTTGTTAGAACCCAACCTAGATCCCAAATCACCTCAGTTCAAGGTTATAAATATGTGCTCATTTTTTTTATTTTTTTTAATATTTTTTTTTGTATTTTTAATTTAACCCTTCAATCAAATAATTGTTATCAACCTCTAGTTAATTTTGATTTTTATTTTTTTAACTTTTTTTTTATATAATTGATTTTTTCTCTAATTTTTTCTTTTAATATTTTATTTATTGAGAATTAGATTTATCTATTTTTTCATGTATAGTTTTTCCATTCTAATAATCTATGCTATGTATTTTAAAGGTTATTTATTATTTCAAGTCAAATTGAAGATCAACTTTTTGTAAGTCTTGAGTTTGGTTGGTTCATTTGAATTAACTTGAATGAATTATTTTTTAATTTATAAAATGTAAAAATAACATTGTTTTTTTTTTTATAAAAAAAAACAAATGAAAAAAGCCTACGCATTTGGCTAGGTTTTCTCATGAGCACAACTTTTTGTCCTTTCTTTAAAATGCACTTCCAATATTTAAACATTTTACACAAATATTAGAAAGGACCCATGAAGCAGCAAGGTCCCCTATTTAGTTTCTTCTAAAAGCAAAAGATAATTGACTTTGTAAAAATATTTAACACTCGCTTTTCTTTTGAGTTTATGCACTTTTGTTTTATCTTAGGGGTTATTTTTCTCATCAAGACAAATGATTTATTAAAATGCATTATATAGTACACTTTATTTATATCAAATATAAAATTAAAAAAATATAAATATAAATTACAACAATCTCTTTTAAACATTATAAAATTAAAAAAATAAATATTATTTTAAAAAAGATTTAAACTAAACAATTTAAAAATATGAGAGAGGAGGTACTAGTTTAAATTTAAATAAAAAATAATGCAAACTNGTGTTGATTGCTATTTTTTATTTACAAATTATTTTTAAAGCAAACAACATGTTGTTTGACGGGGCAACATTGCCTACTTCCTAATTTTTGAACAACTAAAGTGGCTAGAAATTTGTTGGAAGTAGGGTTTCGACTTTTAAAATAAAAAAAATTATTTTAGTTATTTTTTATTTAAAAAATAAAAATAATCATAGGAATCTTAATGAATCTATTTATGACCTTAAAATAAAATAAAAATTCAAAATTCAAAAAATAACCCGAAATCACAAAACTTTCCGATGATTAATATTTTTTTTTTGGCAAGATGAAGGCCATAAAATACCATTAGTGAAGAAGACCTCACGTTGAATGAAATCCTTTGATACCAATCTTGTTTACTGTGGTGGTCAAAATCATGGCAAATAAAATTAATTTTTCGTTGTTTCTTGGCAAATTTCTCTCTTTTATCTCAAACTCACATATTAAAAAATAAAAAATAAAAAATTTTTAGATCAAAATAAAAATTATTGTGAATTTAGGATTAATGATGTATTTTCTCTTTATTTTATACTTTTATCTTTTAATTTGGTAATTCTAGCCTAATTTTAAATTTAATCTCATTTAATTAGTCGATGAAAGGATTTAATAAAAAGGAAAAGGAAAGGTGAATTTTTTTATTTTTAAAAGGGAAGACGCCATCGCAAACAGTGAAGTAGCCGGGAAACCTAGTTCTTGATAATGATTTTAAGAGTATAATTAAATAAAATTATAAAATGCTGTTATAAAGTTCTGATTGATAAATAAATAACAGAATTACGCCCATATCTTCAAAAGCCTAACATGCGCCTCTGGGACAACGAAAAAGATTTGCCATTTTTCCAGGAACTGGCTATTCATGAGAACAGAGCCTATTATAAAATACAGGGGAATAAAAAAAGAGAAGAACAGGAAGAAATGATGCTTCGTTTATCTGTCCAATTGAGAGGCTCGCACTCTCCAGGCTCACGCACTCAGACGACGGTCTACCGTATTTTTCCAAGTCAACTCGTGGTGCTAGACTTCCCTTGTCAAGGGAGAGGAGAATGACTCCTGCAGCAACAAGGAAGAATCCCCTGTATATTTTCTCCTCACTATTTCTAGTAAACATATTGTAATATAACTGTGTTATCCTTACCTTCCATGTGTTCATTCCCTTTCTAACACTAATTTCAAATGGGCAATTCGCTTATGCACACCTGCTAAAACTCTTTGTTGGAATTTGCTTCCTGTCTTCCGTTGTTTCTAGCCAGTGTCTTGAGCACCAGAGGTCAGTACTACTAAAAATCAAACAAGAATTGTCAATTGATCCTCAGTTTGTAACTGACTCGAAGCTTCTGTCTTGGACTCCAACAAAAAACTGCTGCTTGTGGGATGGTGTGACTTGTGACCCTCAAACTAGCTATGTTGTCGGTCTAGATCTCAGCGATAGCTCCATTACCAGTGGAATCAACGGCTCTACCAGTATCTTCAGTCTTCATCACCTCCAGTATCTCAACATAGCGGGAAATGAATTGTATTCCTCTCCCTTTCCATCAGGATTTAGTAAACTTTCGAGCTTGACTCATCTCAACCTTTCATGGTCAGTCTTTTTTGGCCAAGTTCCGGCTGAAATTTCATTTCTTAGAAAGTTGGTATCTCTTGATCTTTCTTCTTATCCGTTTGGATTAGAGGAACCTATAACACTCCAAAATCCAGATATTGAAACACTTGTAGAAAACCTGACTAGGCTGAGGGTGCTCCACCTTGATGGAATAGACCTCTCCATGGCTGAGAGTAGGTTGTGGGCGGTCCTGTCAACAAAACTTCCTAACCTTCGTGTCTTGGGTTTGTCAAATTGTAATCTTGCTGGGGTATTGCACCCTTCTCTTTTACAACTTGAGCAACTTACTGATCTCCAGCTAAGTGGAAACAACTTTTCATCAAGAGTACCTGACTTCTTAGCCAAGTTTTCTTCTTTGAAAACTTTGCATCTAAGCTATTGTGGTTTGTATGGAATTTTTCCAAATAGTCTGTTCTTGATGCGCACTCTGCGTTCTCTTGATGTGTCATACAATTCTAATCTCACTGGAACTTTGCCAGCGGATTTCCCATCGGGCAGCAGACTTGAAGTTATTAACCTCTCAGGAACAATGTTTATGGGGAATTTACCGCATTCGATAGTTAATCTTGTCTTCCTACAAGATTTAGAAATTTCTCAATGCAGTTTTTCTGGATCAATTCCTTCCTCATTTGAAAATCTCACCGAGCTTCGTTATCTTGATTTTGGAAGAAATAATTTCAGTGGTCCAGTTCCATCTCTGGCTTTATCAGAAAAGATCACTGGATTGATATTTTCCCACAATCATTTCTCAGGTACAATTCTTCTTGTCTTTGGTAGAGTTTAACAAAATAAAATTCTCTATATTCATAGCAGCTATTTTACAGGATTTATTCCTTTGTCTTATGCGAATGGGCTGAACTGTCTCGAAGTTCTCGACCTGAGGAACAACTCATTGAAGGGAACGATCCCTCAAGCTCTTTTCACGAAACCCTTATTGTGGAGGCTAGATCTTAGCCAGAACCGGCTTAATGGACAGCTAAAAGAATTTCAGAATGCTTCATCTTCCCTATTGAGGGAGATGCGCCTGAGTGAAAATGAATTGCAGGGTCCACTACCAGTGTCAATCTTCAAAATAAGAGGGCTTAGTGTCCTAGGGCTTTCTTCCAACCAGTTCAATGGAACCATAAACTTTGAGATGATCAAAGATACTAACGAGCTTACTACACTCGATCTCTCTGACAATAACTTCTCCTTTGAGGTTAGTGGTGTCAATTCAACCTTGTTTCCTCATATTGGAAAGCTCGCTTTGGGTTCCTGTAATTTAAAAGAAATTCCAGGTTTTCTGACAAACCTGATGAACTTGTTTCATTTGGACCTTTCTAATAACAAAATCAAGGGTGAAATACCTAAATGGATTTGGAAATTAGGCAACGAGAATCTGGTATATCTAAACCTATCTAATAATATGCTATCTGGTTTTGAAAAACCAATTCCAAATCTTTCTCCTGGTAACTTGGTTGTTCTCGATCTTCATTCCAATTTGCTGCAGGGGCCCTTCCTTATGCCATCACCTTCCATCATCCACTTAGATTACTCACACAACCAGTTTTCATCCTCCTTGCCATCCAGGATTTTCGAAAACCTGACCTATGCTAGTTTCGTGTCCCTATCAAGTAATCACTTCAATGGAGAAATTCCGTTTTCAATGTGCGAGACATGGAACTTATTTGTCCTAGATCTGTCTAAAAATAACTTTAATGGCTCCATTCCAGGGTGCCTGGGTAATTCCAACAGTTTCTTGAAGGTGTTAAATCTGCGAAACAATGAACTACATGGAATCCTGCCAAAAAGGTTCGCAGAGAATTGCACTTTGAGAACTCTCGATGTCAATCAAAATCACTTAGAAGGGCCTCTGCCAAGATCACTGGCCAACTGTGGAGATTTGGAAGTTTTAGACGTTGGCAACAATTTCTTGAATGGTTCTTTCCCATTCTGGTTGGAAACTTTGCCCCTGCTACGAGTCCTTATCTTGAGGTCCAATTTCTTTGGTGGTTCAATCATTTATTCTCCAAGTAAAACTTCATTCCCTCTGCTACAAATAATTGATCTAGCTTCCAATAAATTCCAGGGCAATTTGTCGTCTGAATGGTTCAAGAGTTGGAAGGGGATGATGAAGCAGGAAAAGAAATCACAGTCCAGCCAAGTTCTCAGATATAGTTATTTGGTGCTAACTCCATGTTATATGTTATATGTGTGGACACAAATGGACGGTGGCAGCCATGATTG